>CM060863.1:5253041-5448041 GCA_030737845.1 Acorus calamus | reverse complement strand
CTACTGCCCACTAATTTATTTATTTATATATTTGTTTTTGTCAAAGAAGTCTTTGTCCGCTCTTGAATGAAACGACTGCACTGAAGACAAAAATGTTATTATTATACATAATGATTTATTCTTGGTTATACAATTATTCTAACGTAAGTGAATATAAATAATGATAAAATGACTTTGTATGTGTTTTGAATTATATATGGATAAAGATTTATAAAAGGTGAAAAAATAATAATAGTTGATTTGACATAATTTATTAGAAGTTGGACAATTGATTTGACAGTAGATCTACATATTCTTTGGGTAGAATAACTTAGAATAACTTTAATTCCAAGAGTTGGTTGGAATCCATATACCACTTTATACCAGTTTATTCCGACATACTATTCTATTTTATTCTCACTTATTCACTTAGCTATTCCAGAGGCTAAGAAAAATATTAGATTTCTAAGATTCAGATGACTCCTAATATTTTAGAGACTGAATAATGACTATCCGCTCTTGGATGAGATCTATCAATGCTCTATGCTCTATCAGGCACTCCTAATTAAGGACCGACGCGTGTCATGACATATGTTTAACATGTAAATTTTGTGACAATTTTAATCACCCTTCACTCCCTCGTGTATGTAAATAGCCCTTAATTACTTGACATCTTCAAATGAACTGACAGATGACCACGTTTAGAAAGTACATCCCACCCACCGAAGACAGGGTAGGTCTGATATAGATATCATATGCCAATGATTTTGCCTATCAACCTACTCTATATTGATGCCATATGAATCACACCACACCCACAAATCCGAGCTATAATTCCTTGCCTCTCCAAACAATCCAAACCAACCAAAATGAAAACAATACAACCCATTTAGGTGATCTCAAAACACTTGGGCAGCTCTTGAAAGTTGAAAAGATTATAACTCTGCTTAGCTATGTATACACACAAAAACATTAAGCGAGACTCCACCATTTACAAGAATACATATAGGGAGATTCTATTAATCTACTTAAAGAGACCACTGGAGAGAATTAATTCTCAGAACAGAAGGAAGCACAGGACAAAGCAGCAGAAGAGGAATACTGATATGAGGTGCAGCGATCTCTCCTGCCTCCGCATCCTTGGACCGTTATCGTTTCCCCCCAACAACTGATACCGACTCATCGGGTGGTTATTCAAACTGACATTCGCGTTGTCGCCTCCAAATACCCACGGCAGCACTGCGATTGCCGTACCTCCTATCATCCTGGCCGTCGGATGGATGACACGTGTGTAGTTATAATTGGGATACATGTGGTGGTGGTGCTGGTGGTGTCTCTGATTATAGTTCTGAGGCGACTCTGGTTCTGATACCATTCGGAGACCAGACGGCCTGTGTGGGATTTTGAGGGCTTTGGCATCAGAGGCCTGACTCGTGGAGCTATGTCCTCGGCCGTAGAGGGGAACGAGCATGGTCTGGGAGAGGGAGGCCTTGCAAACAGGGCACTGCTGTTGGGCACTCTCGAGGTAGAGCCACTTGTAGATGCAACGCCAGCAATAGAGGTGTCCGCAGAGGGTGACCACCGGATCTTGCGCATAGTCCAGGCAGATGTTGCAGTCAAAGCAACCATTGACAGTTGGTGATGACAAGTCTGTGTTATGCACCTTCGAAGACGGCTGTAGATCAGCTTCAGCCTCGGTTTCTTCCATGGTGCCTAGAAAGCAGTCATTCATTGTTGAAGCTAAGGCCATGTTGGTTCGTTTGCTTTTTCTGCAGCTGAAACAGAACAAAATTTGGGGATAAGTCCACGTTTGGTGGAGATTGCATAATAATGTCCCTGGGGTGTACACAGGCTTTGATTGTTGCAGTTTTAAAGCCTTCAATGTCTACAGCTACTACTTAGTGGTGGGCCTCACGAACGAACACGTGAAAACACCCTCCACCAAACGAAGCCCCCGAAACTAATCACTAGCCAAAAATATGAAAAAGAGAGTGGGTGTGGTTGGCTCTAAAGATAAATGAGCAGTTGATCAATCACAGGTGTGTATAGATAAGCTTAGATAATGACTGTGTCAGTAAGTGCAATAAAATCTGACAAAGATCTGTCCCAATAAAAATAAAAAAAAGGATGTTTGCTTTGCAGTCATCACGTCACTAATGCATGTCACAAATGCAATGTGTAAAATTACATAATGCAACGTATATTCTACTATCTCAGTACATACTTCATACATATATATATATATATATATATATATATATGCATTGAATTGATAAGAGCAAATACTTCATTTTTCATCAAATAAGGTATTCCATTAGCCAAGTATATATGCTTCAAAAAAATAAAAACTTGAGCCAGATGCAAATGGGCTGAATGTAACATTTTCAAAAAAAAAAAAAAAAAAACTTTGATAGAATCTTGATTGAACATCTCATACAGACCACAGTATGGCTGTCTCTGTATATGACAACTCTGTCATTAACCAAATATAATTTATCTCAAAGGAAAGATTAAACATAAACCCAGTACAAAACAAAAGCTGTAAAAGCTGAGGTCTGTACACCCACGTAGCAGGAAAATGCAGGAACAGTATAGGAAAGGATAAGCAGAAGCAAACATTTGAGTGCATCTATATATATATAGTTGTGCTAGGTGCGTGTAGAGACCCAGCTAGAGAGAGAAAGAGAGAGAGCAAATGAGATTATCATGTCCCAACAAACACTAAAGAATACGTGGAAGTTGGAACGACCAGGGAAAGCCTTATCCGAAGCATGGCATCCACTCATACCATACAAGGAGGATGATAAAGGTTAATAAGGACAGTACAGACTGAAGAAAGAAAAAGTTTACATAGACTCAATACTTCAGTCGAAAGTTGGTTAACAGCACATGGGTAAGACTAACCATTTTATTTTGGTTGGTATCAAAAGAATTGTCAGACATTAAGGTTGTGTTTGTGCCAAAGGGAAACAGATGGAAAAATGAAAATTTTTCTTTGGACCATCTAAAAACCTAATGTTTGTGTCAAACAATGAAAAGAATAAACATTTCATCACTTTCCCTTTTTATTTTGTCTTATTAGAAAAAATGAAAAAATATTTTAAAAATTTGAGAGAAACTGATGAAAAACATTTCCATTACATACATAAACACACCATGAAAGTTATCAAGTGGAATTTTTTTTACTTTCCACCACTTTCCTTATGACCCAAATTCCCTCACTTTCTTTACTTTTCTTTTAAATTTGTGCACAAATACACCATAAAAAGACAATTGTGACAGAACTGTGCAAAAATCATAAGACGGGTGCCTATGCATAAGCAAGGCACAAAATATGCAGTATTAACTGAGATGAAAAACAGGTTTCCTAATGTTCAATCATAAAAAAAAAATTATGGGTCATCCCATATGAGACGGTTCAGTGTATACCACCAACCTTGTACAATATGAGTATATACTGACCGGATCACATGAAAATGACTGACTCCACAGGGTTTTTGCTTAAATTGTCTGCATAAAAATGAAATAGAAAGGCATGATAATCAATGATTAATGTAAAGCCTATAGATCTCCTGATAATAATAATAATTAATTAATATAAATCAAAATAAACAAAACTACTGATACTATGACTTACAAGTGTGCATCTGGATTTTCCAAACTAATGTTGGGTTTTTTTTAAAAAGACTATTGATACCAAAGCTGCGGTTCACATGTGCTTTTTAAATTGAAACAAAAGCATACATTGCTGATCGTTTGGTGCACATGTTCATATCTCTGACTCTCCAATGAGGGTTTTGATTATTCAAAATCTGACAAATACGCCTATGGTATAGAAAACAAAACAAGGGTCTAATAAAGTGCCGTGGGTTACCTTTTTTTTTTTAAAAAAAAAAAAAGTTCTTTGAATACATAGAACTCCTCAACAACTCAAATTAAACCCTCCATAATTTCAAAAATACAACAAATCAGATGTTCTTAGCCGTCCATATCCAAAAACACAATATGTCGTATACCACACAAAAATAAAACCAACAGATTGTCTTCATTGTTTTTCCTTTACAAGTGAAGCTTCAAAAACATGTGTAAAGAATCAAAAACAAATCCGTACGGTTCAAGAAACCTGTCAGAGACAAGATCGGACACGAAACGAAACTCCTGAAACACAAAAATTAAAAGCTAATTAGAATTCTAAAACAAATAACAGACAAAGAAGGGTTCCTTTTCTTTTCGATGTTTTTGAAATGCGAACACACACACCAATGAAGAAACCCAGAATTCCAAAATCGAAGCACGGAAGCTACAGACGATCCCCTTTTCAATACCAAAGCACGAACGAGAAAAAAAAACCGAAAATCCCTAAATCGAACAAAACATTCAACGTACAATCGATCACAGAGAGAAACACACAATCGATTCGTCGATCGGTCTATACGTACCCAATGAAAGACTCACCGATTCAAAATTCAGACCTCGTTTTCGAAGAGCTCCAAAGGCGAACTCGATGTGGCGTCAATTTTGAAGGGACGAAGAGGAGAGAGACGAAAGTCTATAAAAATGAGATTTTTCAAGTGGAGAAGAGACGGTGATGAAAGGATTCGGTTGGGTGAGATAAACATCGAACCCGTCTAGCTCCACCCACCGATTTTCTTACCCCCACCAATTAATAAATAAATAAATAAATCGATGTTTTACTATCCAATCGATCCGACCAATTCGATCGGATTTGGTCATCATTTTAGGTTTCGCGCGATCAGATTTAATCGTCATTTCAGGTTTCACACGACCGAATCTGGTCGAATAAGATTTGTAATAAAATTTATAATTTTTTTTTTTAAACATAATCTCACAACGTGTATCCTCCTTGAATCTTTCATATTACTCCAAATCTGAGTTATAATGTAGGGAGAATAAATCATTATTCTTAAATGTAGAATATAAGAACAATTTTTTTTTACACAAGTTACAGACAAATTTCAAAAGCCAAATATAAAATGTGTTTGGATCAACTGATACGTTTTTTTTTGTTTTCAAACAAAAATTCAACTTAACTATGAATTCAAACGAAGCTTAAAAATGATATATGTTTGTCTAATAAGATATTTTTCTATAAAAATTTGAATTAATTGAAGGTATATCTACTTACATTTTTTTTAATCCCTTAGTTGTTTTTTGGATGAAAGAATAAATGTAGAATATGATAGATAAATCCAAAAATTTATTTATTTACAAAAAATAAGTAGATATAGTTTTGAACCATGTTCGACCCGTTATGGTCGCCCAAAGTCCGAAATGACGACCAATTACGGTCGCTCAAACCTGAAATGACGACCAAGTCTGGTCGCCTAAAACTTGAAATGACGATCGAATTCGGTCGAACTGAATTGGTGGGAACAGCCAAACACCGATTTTTTTTTTTTTTTTTTTTTTTATCGGTGGGATAAAAATTGTTTGGTGGAGATAGACGGGCCAGGTCTGACGTGTCTCGTGTGAGTTTGGGCTTGGGGTCCACTGTAAACGAAGGTCCATTCGGTGTAAGCCTGTCAACGGACCGGATACGGAGCGGATATGGTCATATCCGTATCCGTATCCGAAATTTTTTTTTATATCCGTATCCGTATCCGTATCCGACGGATATTTAAAAAGCATATCCGTATCCGATCCGTATCCGTATCCGACGGATTCGGATAATTATCCGAAATATCCGAAATAAATAAATAAATAATTAAATATAACAAATTTTTATTTAAAGTTTAAAAATTGACTTAAAATTAAAAATTTACAAACACAAGTCCTAACTTTACAACTATTAGAAAGAATAAATAAATAATTAAACATAACAAATTTTCATTTAAAGTTAAAAAATTAACTTAAAATTAAAAATTCACAAACACAAGTCCTAATTTTACAACTATTAGAAGGAATGTGAGCCACTTGATCAAAATCCAATGGTAGATATTAAATACAAATATTAATATTTTTTTAATGCCATCGGATACGGATATTTTTCGGATCGGATAGGGGTATATCCGTATCCGATCCGAAAATTTTCGGATACGGATTATTTTTTCGGATACGGATACGGATTTTTCGGATATCGGATATTTTCTGCATTTTCGGATACGGATTCGGATCGGATGCGGATATTTTTTCGGATAATTGACAGGCTTAATTCGGTGGACCTCGATTAGGTGCTACGAGTCCATCAGTCCGGTGTTTTGGGTCTATCGTGTACGATGCTTGTTAGTTTTGCAATAGGACACGCTAATAGTGACACATGGACGTACGGTGAATTTGAAAACACATGTTTAAAATTAGTTTTAACCTTTATACATAATTTTTTATTAAAGTGTTATGATGAATGTTATTTTATTTTAATTAAATAATTATGTTTGTTGTTGATAACATAAACTGTTTTTGTTAGAATAATAACAGTTTTACAGTAGCAGTTTTTCAATTAAGTGGGCTTGTTTGATAATCTATTTACGGCTTTTAGTTTTTAAAGAAATTAAAAACAATTCTTAATTAGACACTGTGCGGGTAAAAAGTACCAAAATTAATAAATAAATAAAAATGTTATGAGTCTGTATATTTTACTGTTGCAAGCGTATATCACATATTTTTATTTTTTTAAAATTATATGTTTCATCTAAAATGTAAAGTATATACTCTGTCAATTATATTATTTATGAAAAACATAAAATTTTAACATTTTACCATACTAGCTTAAAAAGGTTTAATATATTAATCTAGGGTGTCATGAATATGTGATTTCGTGATTCGCTTTTTTTTTAGCTTTTTTATATCTGTCATGAATATGTGATTTCGTGATTCGCTTTTTTTTTCTTTTTTTTTTTGGGTGTGGTGATTCATTGGTTTTTAATATCGTCATTTTTATTCCTCTTTTGAAGAGGACTTTATTACCTTCCCTATAAATCTATAATGTCGTTCTATATCAAAAACTTATGTTAAGACATCATCTATTTGTAGGGTTGATAAATGAGTCGAGCAGCTCGGACTCGGCTCGGGCTCAACGGTTAAAACTTATTTAGACTCGTTTGATTAAACAAACGAGCCGAGCTTTAACAATTTTAAAACTCAGTTTGTAAATGAGTTAAGCCGAGCCCGAACTAAGCTTAAGTCTAGACGAGCTCGTTTACTTAACAGAAAAGGGGGGGCGAGCCCGAGCCCAAACTTATGTTACATTCACATGTATAAGGTGTTATGATTTGTGAAATGTGACTTCTCAAATACTAAACAAATTTTTTTTAGCTAGATAAGTCCGAGCGGAGCCTTGATTCGAGCTTTGGCTTGGCTTGTTTAACAAACGAGCCGAGCTGAGCCAAGCTTCAACCGAGCTTTTCACGAACTCAACGAACCGAACTTGACACATGATATGAAGCTCAATTTCGAGCCGAGCTGAGCCTAAACAGATCATCGTTCGACTCGTTTATCACCCCTATCTACTTGCCGATGAACTAGGGGAGGTTCCTGGTGGGGGGGGGGTGTGTTCATCATATGCGAGACATAACATGATTTGGTCAGGCGAGAGGTCCGGGCGCCAGTGAGCCGTGGCACAGCTCGTGTACGACGAGGTGTCGTCCCCTTGACGTCTTGTATTGTGGTTGTTATTTATAAATTAACTACCACTTCTAAAAAAAATCTATAATGTTATCCATTAATACTTTTTATGGGGTAGGCCGGTTTGGGAGGGGGGAGGAGTTGATCATTGGACACAAATATTTTTTAGGGGGGTATCTTTAGTTGATGCAGAAAATGTAAACCTCGTTAATGCTTATTAAGTGTCATCATTTTTATAAAGTTATCAATTAATTTATTTTTAACATTCATAGAGTATTTATCACAAGAAAATTAATGAGAATCCACAATAAATATATTCACATTCTTCCACTAAAAATATATATATATTCACATTCTTCCTTTTTTTGGTATACAAATATATTCACATTCTTAACTTTTAAAACAATATATTTCAATAATAATAAAAATTGCATACATGGTTGGTATTTTTCAATCATTGCATATTAGAATGTTTTCCAACTTAAATTTTTAGAAACTTTTAAAAATAAAAACGTATGTTTTCCAATATTTATATTAAATATCATAAAATATCATTTTTATCATATCATTTAAATAAAATATATTTTTATTTTTATTTAATTTTTGACAGGGGAAAAGTATGAAATTTTATATAAATATATTAAAATATTTTAAATTATTCATATATTGTGAAAAGATGAACCATGGTATAAATTAACAGCATGGCATATGTTGGTATGCCATGTAAGATCAAATAATCAGTGTTTAAGTTCTCTTGTTTTATGCAATGATATAACGATATCCATTTTGGGATAGGCAAATAACTATCATATATATAATTTTCATAATTTATGCTTATTTACAATATCTATTATCTAATTATTAATTTTTATATTATCAAGCTACAACCATTAGAGTTTATTCATTTGAAGTAGGTGTTGTTTTTCCATCAAACTTATTTAAACAAAATATATTTTCAAGCATTCAAAGTGATCTTGAAGAAAACCAAAAATAATTTTAATAAAAAAACAAAGCAAAAAATAAAGAAAATTAATTAGGGGTCTACGTAGTCACCCATCTATTATTTTTAAGTCCCTAAAAATTTTTAAGGTTTTTTAGGTCTCTAAGACGATGAAAAATTCTCTTTAGGTCCCTTCAGTTAAACGTTGTTCAAAAATACTAAAAATGCTCTCGCACAATTAGGCGAAATGTATTGTGAAGTGTTAACAGTGTACTGAAGATACTTAATAATGTACTGATGAGTTAGAGTGGAGCCATGTAGGGAAGGGGGGGGGGGGTGTGAAGCCCCTCCTTAATTTTTATTTTTATTTTTTTGGATAATGTTCCATCCAGTCTTTTTTCCAATCCTAAATCCAGCCTACAAGTATTTTGAATTTTTTAAAAATAGTATAACTCATCTAATGAGGTATATGTTTTTAAAAAATGAAATATGTACTCTCATGAAATTGCATGAATGTAGAATGTATTTATAGAAAATGTGAAAAAAATGTATCGAATCATATACCTCGCTAAAGTGAGCATATGCTTTGATAATTTTTTTATCGACGCATATAGGACTGGAAGTGGAGTTGGAATAAAAACCGTGTGTAACAACACTTTTGTTTATGATAAATAAACAATAACAATTGAGTATTTGAGTTTAATATGGATATATTTATTGAATTATAACAAAAGTTCTTGGGAAAACAAATTTAAATATTTAAAAAAAAACCTTTTTATTTTGTTTAGGTCTCTCAAACTTTCTAGTATACCAAAACACCCTTAAATAGTGATTATATTTTTTCTAAGTTATTCCATGTCTTTTTTATCGCATACCTTGTGAAATACTTTTTACACACAATTATATACTTTTGTATTGTATATATTATTCACTCGTACATTGTTATTCATTCCATGTATTTTATATATCAACCCTTATTATGCATTATATCTTATGTATACTATTAAAAGTCAGTTTGATCATTCTGGTTGAAAATGATAATTTCTCTTTCTCAATAATTCAGTTCAGTAGATTATGTGGAATTAAAAAATTTAATTAACATATCGAGAAATGAACACATGAATTGATGATTCCAAATACAATTTTCTTAAGTGTTATGATAAATTTTTATAAGTGTCTCTGTTTAAAATTAATTTTATATAAGAAATATGATATATAATAGATTTTTTTGTACTTCGTGTAATGCCCCCCTTATATAAATTCATGGCTCCACCAGTGTGGGGAGTGTTTACAGTTTATTGAAATAATTGAGCGGGGGGTATTTTTTGCGAATGTTAATATGTAAACTGGGGAGTGTTAACAGTGTACTTGATATACATAACAATGTACTAAAATAATTGGACGAAAGTTTTTTTGGTATATTTGAATAATATCATGATGGAGAAATCTAAAGATAATTTTTTACTGTTTTAAGAATTTAAAATAAACTTGAAAAATTTCAGGGACCTAAAAATAATAGATGTGTGACCACATGAATCCAAATTAATTTAATAAAAAAACTAAAGAATTAAAAAAAATGTTTTCTAAAAATCTACATTCAAAAACAAATTCAAATAAATAATTTCTTTTTGAAACTGGTTTGATTATAATTCATGACGGGACCGAATCCGGTCAGTGCTCGACTTCGGTCAGTTCAGTCAGTACCGAACTGCACTACGTGCAAATCGAACTGCACCACTTATAAATCGAACTGCACAACCAATTGTTGGATATATTTTTTACTCTCTTATTGGATTCAATCAACTATTAGAAAAAATATGAATTCCTAAGTATCATCAGTATCCAATAAGAGAGTGAAAAATATACCCAACAATTTATTGTGCAGTTCGATTTGAACGTGGTGCAGTTTGGTACTGACCGAACTGATCGAACTCTGCACTGACCGGATCCGGTCTCATTCATGACTGTGAGGGGTCGATGTCGATCCCCTGGGCAGGGGGGGGGGTGGGTTATAAATCCCCAAAAGTCTTGTTTTTTTTTCAAAAAAATCAAAGAAAAATTTATATGAGTGAAAAACTCTCCGGGGGGTGGGGGGGGGGGGGGGGGGGGGTTTGGTTATAAATCCCCAAAAGTCTTGGTTTTTTATAAAAAATCAAAGAAAAATTTATATGAGTGAAGAACTCTCACACACAAAATTATTTTGTGACCCCACTACAGGATTATTGGGACAGCCATCGCTGTGAAACCATTGGCCTATAGGGCTCCTCCAAGGCTCATCTTATGCCATGAAAGTCAGGCATCCTGAACAGATAACGTATAGTAACATCAGAGGGCCACTCACAGGGGGTCATAGCAGACAATGATTGGTGTTATCATCTTTTATTCTCTGCCTTTCCCTTATGGAAAAATGAGATTCCAATTTTCGAGGCTGAATTGCTGTGTAAGTAAAATCCGAGGACTTTTTAATCAAATTATACATTTTATCAATTGAACTACATAAATAATTATTAAATACATATTCCACTATCTTATTGAATTTAGTCAGCTATTGAATATAGCATAGATTTCTAAGTATCATCAGCATCCAATAGAAGAGTAAACATGTACCTAACAATTGGATGTACAGTTCAATTCATAAGCTGTATAGTTTGATGGGTTGTACAATTCGGTATTGACAAGACTGACCGAAACTAGTTTTAATTAGATTCAGACTTGTTATTTATGTAGGTGTTGTTTATGTGTTACACGGAAAACCCCTTAATAATTTTTAGGTCTCTGAAATTTTTAAATTTGTTTCTAGATCCCCATGTTAGTTGAGATATTCTTTATAAGTTATTCTATTTAATGGAGGTCATCTTTTACTTCTTTTTTTCATATTATATTTTTTATTTGTGTTCCCTTCTCTCTCTCATCCACACAAACGCCAACCCATCCCCATCCGCACGCGGCCTTTTGTCACCCTCTTCCTCCCATCCTTCCCTCCCTTCATTGACTCTCTCCCTCCTACACTCCTTGTGGACTTAACGGACCGTTACTCAAAAGTATCTAGAAATAATAAAATAATAGTGTTTGGGGACTTGGTCCAAATTAATTTCCCCTCGCCTATTTTGTTAAAATAAATATACTTCTTTAAAAAATAAAAGTATTTGAGGATAAGAGGGAATGTAACAAAGATGACCTTCGGACATATCCTATTGCAGTATGCCTACTTTTTAAAAAAAATATAATATAACTCATTTAATGATTTTTTTAAAATATAATATAAATCATTTAATGAGATATATATTTTGATAAAATAAAATGAAATATATACTTTATTAACAAGAACAAGGTATATTAAACGACTAGCAACATTATAAAAAACTACATGTTACTGTACAGTTTTGGTACAAAGATTATAATGGGCTACAAAGACTCATGAATAGACCACTACTCAGTATTAGAAAAGTTGGGACCAACACAAATTCAAACACTATGGATCAGAGGCCCAAAAAAAAAACAAGTCCATAGAACTGAGCAACCTTTTTTTCAAGAATAATGTTATGGCACAGAACAATCTAGCGTGCAATCCTCGTCTTTTTTAATTTGTTCAAAAATAATTAACGTGTTTTTATGAGGTATATATTTTAATAAATTTGTAAATATATTCATAATGAAATGAATGGAAAAAAAACGTGAAGTTGTTTTGAACAAGGCATATGGTCGAAGTGGTTGTTGCCGAACCGTCATTTTTAAGGGCTAACATCCATATGAGGATAACATTTGGGGAGCTGGCTAAGATGCTAGTCCTTGATATGGGGGGGGGGGGGGGGGGGGCTCACCATGTCGGGGCTAGGGGTATTAGTTATCAGGCAGAGAGATTTGTAGTGAGCTAGAGGGATTTTGGCCTTTGGTGGGCTGTGGTAGGATTCTCTTCTACTGAGAATCCATGGGATTCTTATTTTGTATCTTTTATCAGGTATTTGTCTCTTAATATATTAAGCCGTCTGCCTATCTTTCATGGTTAAAAAAAAAAACAAGGCATATACCTTGCCTATCAACCTTGTTGGAATGTTATTGAGGTATACGGACTATACATGAGACTGTCTCACGGTCAACATGTAAGAACGCTTTTTTTAAAATCATGGCAGAAATTTGAACCCTAGTCCCCAAAAAGGGGGGTGTCCTTTTACAGTTTTACTAGTTATCACCAGGTCGCAAGCTGCTTTTATTTCTTTTTTGAATGTATACTTCACAACCGTATCATCTTAAAAACTAAAAGCAAGTCCTCAGTCGTCCCATTTTTTTTATTTTTGTGAATTATATTATAAACTGTACAAATAATCAATAAATGATCCAGATTTTGTGCAATGATTATGAGCAACACAGAAACAACAATGCAGACAGCCTTATAATCACAAAAAATCATACACTTTGTTATACCAATTTAGTGAATATGAGATACATAAAACGGGCTGTAAAAGAAACTAGACCTATGTTTGATTCAGTTTTGAAGTTCTTACAAACGAGCATTCCATTCCCAACCACATGAATACAAACATTTGGTTTTTTTTTTTTGTGATCCCTGATACAGTTTTTAAATTAATATACAAATTTCTGACTACATTTTTTTTTTTGGGGGGGGGGGGGGGGGGGGGGGGTTGGTGTTAACATGTACTTAATATCTCCAAAACCTGACTATATAAACTTGTTATATTTGCCGAGAAAATTTATTTACAAGCCCCATTAAATCAGACAAGCAAGCTTATCAGTGACAGAAAAAATTGTATGCACATCATCTTTTCACCTGGTTTTCTTTCATGTAGTGGACAACAAAAATCTTACAACGTATTTACATGTGGAAGTACAGATAACAATACGCAGTAGGAAATCTAAAGACTGGCTTAACAAAAGATTTAAAGAAGCTATCTGATTAGAAACAACCTGACACATGGTCTGAAAAAGAGATGAACAGATAATCGCTTGCTTACCTTTCGCAGAACTTTTCGATGCTCGCAGTCAGTGTGGTTTTGGGCACAGCCCCAATAATGGCATCTTTCTTCTCGCCATTTTTGAATATCATTATCGTGGGGATGCTCCGGATTCCGTATTGAGTAGCTATATCTGGGCTTTCATCTGTGTTCAATTTGAAGCATTTCAGTTTGCCCTTATATTCTTGGACAATTCGCTGATAGTGGGATGAATCATGCGGCAGGGGCCACACCAAGGTGCCCAGAACTCGACAAGCACCAGATCACCTTCCATGACAAGAGACTGCCATGTGGACTTCGTCACGTCAGGGACTGCACTCAAGCACACAACATTTCCATCAGAACTTTAAAGAAGATGATCAACTCGATATGGCCAATGGAAAAATCATCAAATAAAAAAAATGAGACGACATGCTTCATTTTCTAGCTCAACAATTTATCTCACATCTCTTCACCTGAAAGTATTACATGCGGTCTTTTTTTTCTTTATAAACTGTAATGATGAATGGCCAGAAGTGATGGCAACAATATAGCAGGTGACAATAAAAGGATAAACAGGAATATAGTTCTAAAGGGACAATGACAACCCACTTTCATGTAAAGTGTTTATTTATATTGCATAAATGAGTAATGGAAATAAATGAGACGAGAGCAGATAGATTGGAAGTTCAAACACACTTTTCAATAGTTCTGCATTTTCGCAATACAACAAAGTAAAAAAAAAATAACATAAACTCAACTGTCTCAGAGATTGCATATTAAAACAGGCAGTTATGTTTAGGAAAATTATATTATTGCATGATTAATTTTTTTATGATAGAATTAAAATTAATAGAAATACCTAACAGGTCGAAGCTTAAAATTTTCACAGGAAACAATGTGAGGCTAAGGTAGATTCTATTGTGAAACAATTCAACAGTAGTTCCCAGAATCCAATAGATATCCAACCTAGAAAGCAACACGCTGAACTTGGAACTTCAAAAAGTCATTACTCAACAAATTCCATCAGAAGAGTAAAACCAGATCAGATAAGCACCATAGTAACATGAGGTTGTTGCTAAGTTGAAAATCATAGTTGTCAAAATACATAAACCATGAGGTTTAGCACTTATGAAGCCCATATGTGACCACGTATCCAGAATATATGTGATACGTGCGGTTATTTATTAATAAAAAAACAACATTAATAAGCACATATGCAGTTTTGCAGTTATGAGTCCCACATTTGACTGCATATCCAGAATGTGCAGCCATATATGTGGTACACACAGTCATTTTTTATAAAAAAAACCAACATTGATAAATTGGAAATTTCATTTAAGAAAATGCTAGTGTGAGTAGCTGCACATTCACAGATTCATATATTGCAGCTTTATGGTTCCAGGGTTGCATACGACCACAAATGACATCATATTGAAACAGAAACATAGTATGAATATCCAGATACATATATTAAATTAAATGAGTAGTGTTTGGACAAGCCAGCTCTTCAAATGATCATGACTGTTCTAGCAATCAATAAATCCAAACTATTCACATGGAACAGTTGTCACTCCTAAAAACCCCAATGGATTCTCTCATTTATCAAGCCATTAAAATTCTCCATGTTTTAAGTACCATCTGGTGGTCACTGGTCAGAAGCATAAATGATTCTAATTTGTTATAGAACTATTAATTAGCGCCATCATTCTTAGGATCAGAGAAGAAGAGCTGTCTCTAGCCATTTCCTTTAACACAAAAACCTTCAACATAATACATGTTTTCCAGTAGAAGCAGAGAGAGAGAATCACACACCGCCCTGTTTTCCAATTAGGGAAGCCTCAAGTTCAGTTCGGTGTTTCAACTTGCAGGGAAAATAATAATGATAAGCACAGTGAATGAAAAAGTAAATGAATAGCCTACAGCATATCCAAGCAGGAACATAAGGCTCATGAAAAACAGAAGGAAAAGGAGCGAGAAGAAATTAGAGTGATGGAGATATATTTTAATTGATCTGATCTTATCCTTGAAAAAAAAACTCGTAGAGGAAAAATATGCCCGCTAAGAATTTAAGAGATTGCCTGACTTGGTTATTATTTATTAATGCTTTCTAGTGCTTAGATTTAAAAAAACGACTCCAGATGGGTATATAAAAAAACCAGTCGGTTCCGATAAAAAAAAAGTGGCATATGCATTCCACATTGTATTTTACGCTGAAGTATCATTCAACTTTTTCTGCTCCTCCACAGATTACTTGCGTCCTTTATGCCTCTGCGGTTGTCTTCTTAGAATGTTAATTTTCTGTGATGGTTATCTTTCTCTATCCTTAATTTTGCAGTCTTTTGTCATAATAGTAAGATACAAACACCAAGAAATAAATGACAGGATCACTTGACATTTTTTACTCAGCTCTTAGAGTTCTCCTAGGGACTTACATATTCAACTAATCGAGTTGCTGGTCAATTGAATATATAAATTGCTAAAGTGTGCTATGGACTAGGAGACAGCAACCTATACGAGCAACACACACACACCAAAAAAAAAAAACTCATTCTTTGGATATGAGCCGGAACGTTTGAAGTGCCATCATCCAGAAAGAAAATACTCCAAAGGCATGGGGTTATAGTAGAGAAAGACCATAACATTTTTAAAGAAGGTCAACATATAAATTCTGCACTGATATATACCACACACTTTTTTTTCCATTAAACTCCTGCAATGAATATGTGTTATATACCAAACAACATTGTATCACGATGTGCCATGAATCATCCATTACTAAGATACTAAAATGAGGCATAATAAAACATGCTTCTAAAAGCTATTACAAATTCTATATATACCATCCACTTTGTACAGTACAAAGCATGCATGGAAGTTTCACTCACTAGAAGCTAATACAAGGGCTTGCAAGACCAAATGAATTTTGAATAGCTACAGTGAATTTCAAAAACAAAATTGACCATGGACCAGAGAGGCTTAATAGTGAGTTAGGATCCGATAACCATGGATATTTCATTTAACAGGGACTAAATTACACAAATCCCCAAATGTCAAGAGAAACAAAATGTTGGACACGTGTGACATTTTTCATAGAAGCTAATACTAACAGTTTTTACAATAACCTAATATTTAGAGACTACAGTATTATTGTGTATACATTTATTCATCATAATATTCAAAGAACTGGAAGCATTTATATAAAATATGACACACATAAAATACACTTGCATTTTAAATGTATTGGTGCACAAGGTTCATCAGCCTTTGCAAAAGAACCCATATGTGCAAGGTGCAGAACCATGGAGCTACATCAGCAGGCATTATGGTGCGGAAGCACGCTTTTTGGTTCTCGAGAGTGGTTTTGCAATTCCCACATCATTAGATTTTGTTGGTTGGACGCTTTAGCAATTTCAATATATATGACCCATTTGTGAATTCACTGAATTGTGATAATTAAATTCTACTCGACATGGGCACATGAAACCCCACAAAAGCAAATCCAAAATCTCCATTTATAATGCCGTGACCATAATCAAGCAATAAAAGAACCATTATAAACCAATATATTCAGACCAATTTCATCATACTTGAACAATAATAACATGACAAATTCAAAGATCCGTTTCAGATATCAAATTCAATTCCATCGACATAAACCAAACAAAACAGTTTCCAGTCAAAACCCTAACCTTCAATCGCCGTTTTCTGAGCCTCGGAGACGATCCTGCCTCGAACGGGAACCGGACGCCTAGATATCGCCGCTGAAGCGATCCTCGGATGACGTACTCCGATCCTCAGACCCCTGATTTCCGGGAAAATCGCTCTTCCTCTCCGTCCATCAGATGAGACGGAGACCGACGAAGGCGCCACCGCCAGCATCGCCGACGCCGAGGGAGGAGAAGACCTTCTGAAGAGGGAGGCGCGTGGGGCGGGAAGGGATTCGAGGACGGCGGCCATTAGAGGGCGACGAAGGAGAGATGGGGGTTTCTGTGAAAAGGCAGAAATACAGAGCTCTTTCAATAGAGACTCTGAGAGAGAGAGACGGAGAATACAGACAAAGGAGATTTTCTTGCTTTTAAAGGATGATGAGATGATGATGAGAACGGATAGAGTGGGGGAGAGCACGGATAGAGTGGGGGAGAGCATTGTCTGTTTATCCGTACTTTGATGGGCCGTAATTAGTGGGGGATGGGCTTCTTTTGGCCCACGAAATCTGCCCCTATTTCGCCTGACAAAATGTTAGACCCCATGATTTTTATCATTTATCGATTAAAACTCTAATCACAGTGTTTTTATTATTATTTTAAATAGTAAACATCATTTAGTTATTATTTTTTTAAATAGTAAACATCATTTAATGAAACATATACTTTAATAAAAAGTCTATATTTGATCAATTTCAAGTTGAATGAATCTATTATTAATAAGTGTAAGAAAAAATTAACGATATATTTACATTGTCTAATGAGACATATGATTTACAAAATCTGTAACAAGGTATATAGGACTGTAATTTGAACTGTAAAAAAATCTGAGTGTAACAACACTCTTTTCCACGTGGTTTTATTTCATTTGGTGAGTGCTGTTACACAATTTTTATTACAACCCCTATTTCCAGTCTTTATATTCGTTGGTAGAAAATTATCAGAGCATATATTTACCTTAACAAAGGTATATGCTTCGATAAAATTCTTTTCACATTTTCTATAAATATATTTATCTAATTCATTTTTTATAAAAACTTAGATGAGGGTATACTATTTTTAAAAAAAAATTTTAAAACACATGTAGACTAGATTTAGAGGCTGCCAAACGTGGAAAAAAAAGAAGAAGAAGATTTAGGGCTAGAAAAATGGACTAGAAGTAGCACGTTACCCTTCATTTGACTAATATTACTGCTGATACACTCAGCATGCTCTGCGGTTTCATTTAAAGTAGTATTAAAAAAAATCACATAACACAATATTATTTTACTATCTCCATACATGCTAACACGAAAATCATAAAATAATAACATAAATTGATACGAGAAAAAAAAATTATTTTTTATAACAGAATGTATTTTATTAGTTAAGTATATATATATATTTCATAAAAAAATAAAATCAAAGTGTGTGTAAACCGCAAATTAGCATGTAAACAGGACCTCAATGGATTATTTTCCTTTAGCTTTAAACACTAATAAATGGCTTGTTACACATACATATAAGTGCAATAAGAATCTGCGGATAGGTTTTTTTTACGTAAATAAATATTTACAGTTGCATGGAACACATATTTTATTTATTTAATAAAAATCCACAAGTAATTTAATGAAATATAAACGATCTAAAAAATCAAAATAGATTGCATATTAGATTGTAATAAAACCAATGTTTTAAAATCCGACACGATCCGACTAATTGAACCAGGTAAATTTTCACCTATTTTGAATTCTAGATCAATTTATTTTTAAAATCCGATGATATAAATAATTGATAAAATCCAATTAACTCACAAGTTGAATTAATAGTTTATAAAAACCTTCTATGAGTTGATTAAACATTGATTTTTTATTTATAAAATTTATGATCACTTACTCGTTAAAATATGAAATCTAATAAAAGATTAAAGTTAGATTTTATATAATCAAATCATGTTATGATATTAAATTAAAATTTTAAAAATATTAAAAAATATTAAATTAAAAAATTTATTCCCATTTCATATGCAAAAACATGATACATTAAAAAAGTATCAAATATTAATGTAATTCACATCTATTAGCATTTATTTAATTCACACATATTTGATTAGCATTTACTCTATTCACTTGGATTTCTCTACTCTATTAACTCCCCAAATAATCAATAGTTCATAAGATTCGCTCAATAAAAAAAATATAATTCACAGTAATTAAAAATACAATCCAATAAAAAAATGTATAAAATATTGGTACAAAAAAATATATTGCTATAAAAATGGACAAATTCTGATTCGAGCTTTGTGTGAACTCAACGATAGATTTAATCCAACGAAAATCCATTCATATTATTGTAATCTCATCCATAATTTATTCATATTTTCATCATATCATGCATGACATATTAAAATTTTAAGATTCACATTTCATAATTCTTATATAATGACTATTATAGATATATCATAAAATAATATTAATAATTTATATCATTTATGATAAAATTACATTCATATGCCGACTTATCCATGAGAAATTCCTTTACATCAATTATGATTAAATAAAAATGTTACATCAATTATGCAAATGTTATTGTAACTAAATTTTTTGACATTAATATTAATCAAAACATATATTACATTTTGTCTATGTGCATCTCCACATGCACAACAACTAGTAGTTTTTAAAAACCTGCTATGAGTTGATTAAACATTGATTTTTTATTTATAAAATTTATGATTACGTACTCGTTAAAATATGAAATCTAATCAAAGATTAAAGTTAGATTTTATATAATCAAATCATGTTATGATATTAAATTAAAATTTTAAAAATATTAAATTTAAGATTTGATAATTACACAAAATGCTTTCAAATATTTCATATTTTATAAATTTATTTTAATCAGTAGTGATAATTAATATATTTATTTTGTTATTATTAAAATATGATTGACCGGATTGAACCAATTACATTTAACAAAATCCGTTCGTTTGTTGTTTGTTTTTAGAACATTGAATAAATAACACACTCCATTTATCAAGCGTGTAATCGCCTGAAAAGAAATAAAATAATGCAGTCCTCTTATACGGCGACACGTAGACGCACGATTCTTCCCTATCACGTCTTGCGGAACCATTAAATCACCAAGACCCACCGTACGATCATAAAACCACCTAATCAACGGTCCACAAACAACACAATGACGTGTATCAGACCGACCGTTCCCACGGATCAGACGAACAGGATCTTCCCACCTCTCCTGCGACTCTCTCATTGGCGGACATCTCATACGGTGAATCCCCATTGGTCCACGTCACCAACCATGACATGTTCAATTTTTCCCGAAACATCTCGAATTGAAAAACCGATCCCTGCTTTCACGGACACCAAACGCACTATAAATCCCACTTCAGAAGCCAAACCCTCCCTTCAGAAAATATTAACCTCAAAAAGCCACGTTGAGAGAGTCGAAAGAAGAGAAGATCGTCCGATCTGTGTTTCCGTTAACAATGGCGGCCTCGTTTAGAAGCCGAGGACTTCTGATCGTTGCGGCTATCCTCTTGTCAGGTTTGTTTGATCTCTCCATCCGACTCTGCTTTTGGTTGTTTTAGCTGTGGATCTGGTTTTTACTGCTTCAGATTTTCTGTTTTGTGTTTTGATCTGACGCGATGTGAGATCCTTTGTTGCATTTCGATTGCGATGCTTGAAGATGAGAACGATTTGCTTGCTTCGGTTTGATTGATTACTGTGATTGTTTAGGATTTGAAACTGAGAATGATTTGCAGAAAACAGATCTGCTTTGAACTTACCATGTTATGACATAATATTGAATCGCAGCATTTTTTAGTGTTGTTTACGTGTGTTTTGATGTTAACGCTGTTGAATCTTCATTTGCTATGTGATATATTAATATGTTATATAGATTCATGATTCAGTTGAGTATGTATTGGTGCTTAATCTCTATATTGAACTTGTTATGTAGGCTTATGAGGCTGTTTATCACAAGTCGAGATCACAGTCTATTAATATATCGATTGTTTGGTCCAAACGTGTGATTGTAATAATATGTTGCTCTAATTGAACTGCTGGATTTTTGGAAAATATTTGGATAAGAGTTCTAAAAAGTGAAAACTTTTTAATGGAGTGAAACTGATTAAACTCATTGCTATTTCTCGGGAGAAGTGGAGATTGCATACTTTTCCATGATCTAAAGATATTTGTCATTTTCATCATGTTAATTATTGTTCAAACCTTTGTGAAAGACGTTCTGTTATATAATGTTTGATCAATATCATTGATGCAATTCCCATTTATGGTAATTGGTGGAATATAATTGTGTGTACATTGAGTAAGTTTAACCGTCAATGGAATTGTTTGCAGCATCTCTTTTGGCCTTTGTTACCTCAAAGGAAGAGGCATCCAAATTGGGAACTGTCATTGGAATAGATCTTGGCACACGTATTCGTGTGTTGGCGTCTACAAGAATGGTCATGTCGAAATCATCGCCAACGATCAGGGAAACAGGATCACCCCATCGTGGGTGGCGTTCACTGATACCGAAAGATTGATCGGTGAGGCTGCCAAGAATCAGGCAGCCTCGAATGCTGAGAGGACCATCTTCGACGTCAAACGACTTATTGGAAGAAAGTAAGATTGCGCTCTATTGATTTTTGTATTTGTGGTAACAGGTGATTAAAATGGATGCACTAAGCTATTTATTTACAGGTTTGATGACAAGGAGGTTCAGAAAGACATGAAACTTGTTCCGTACAAGATTGTTAACAAGGATGGGAAACCTTACATTCAAGTCAAAATGAAGGACGGAGAGACTAAGGTTTTCAGTCCTGAGGAGATCAGTGCTATGATTCTGACAAAAATGAAGGAGACGGCTGAGGCTTTCCTTGGGAAGAAAGTCAAGGATGCTGTTGTGACTGTTCCTGGTGAGTAATCGATAAAAAGAATCACATTTATCACCAGTGTTTCTTGCTTATGTTTTGAGTCTACAATTTATGAAATTGTTCTGTTGTCTAAAAAATTCTTTCTTGTGTGGTCCAGCGTATTTCAATGATGCTCAGAGGCAGGCAACCAAGGATGCTGGTATCATTGCTGGACTGAATGTGGCTAGAATTATCAATGAGCCTACTGCGGCTGCCATTGCTTACGGTCTGGACAAGAAGGGCGGAGAGAAGAACATCCTTGTTTTTGACCTTGGTGGTGGGACGTTTGATGTCAGTATCTTGACAATTGACAATGGGGTGTTTGAGGTTTTGGCAACAAATGGAGACACTCATCTTGGAGGTAATAAATTTAATTTTCAAACCATTGAATTCTACAATTTCTCTTGTGATTGGATCTGTTATATTTTTGCTCAATCATCTTGGATAGCATTAATATGTGTAATCATACTATGATTAATAATTCATGCTCCTATCATTTCCTTTGTCTAGAGAATAAATTGTTGGACCTTTGCATCGATACGTTTATCGATTTTTTTATATGTACATTCTTCAGTCTCATATAGTCATACTAGTCCATAACTATCACGCTGCTGGCTTCTTTTCTCACCTAGGACATCTTTTGCCATCTGAATCGCTTTGATAAGGAAGTACTTGAATAAGAATGTTGAATTAGTGGTGATGTTTCAGAGCCTTGTTGTGCACACAATTATCATAACTGAACTTCATTTACATTTGATTGATATAAAAGCATGACATCTTGATTAAGTATACCCTTGTGACTAAGCAGTATGCAGTCAGGCAAAACAAATGCTGCGTCCACATTAGTGTCTTAAAGGTTGATAAAGTAGAAATGATGATAATACTGATCAACATATTTTGACCTCGTACTAACTCCGTACACTACTGCAGGTGAGGACTTTGATCACAGGGTCATGGAGTACTTCATCAAGTTGATCAAGAAGAAGCACGGAAAGGACATCAGCAAAGACAACAGAGCCCTTGGGAAGCTCAGGAGGGAGTGTGAGCGTGCGAAGAGGGCACTCAGCAACCAGCACCAAGTCCGTGTCGAGATCGAATCCCTCTACGATGGCTTGGACTTCTCCGAGCCTCTTACGCGCGCCCGTTTCGAGGAGCTCAACCAAGATCTCTTCAGGAAGACGATGGGACCCGTGAAGAAAGCCATGGAAGATGCCGGGTTGCAGAAGAACCAGATCGATGAGATTGTTCTTGTTGGTGGAAGCACGAGAATTCCCAAAGTCCAACAGCTTCTCAAGGATTTCTTTGATGGTAAGGAGCCGAACAAGGGCGTGAACCCTGATGAGGCGGTTGCTTTTGGTGCCGCTGTTCAGGGAAGCATCCTCAGTGGAGAGGGTGGTGAAGAAACAAAAGGTAACAACCCAATCTACCAATTTTAATGACAATTTCTTCCATGTAGTAGAAAATTTTAGATGACATTTAATTTACTGATGATGTTCATGCGACAGATATCCTTCTTTTGGATGTTGCACCTCTCACTCTTGGTATTGAGACTGTTGGAGGGGTGATGACCAAGTTGATTCCAAGGAACACTGTCATTCCCACCAAGAAATCTCAGGTGTTCACCACTTATCAGGATCAGCAGACCACTGTCTCCATTCAGGTAACTATATATATACACACTAATTGATCCGCTGCGATGTTTTTAATCTCTTTCTGGCATTGATGTGATGATTAACATTTGCAGGTCTTTGAGGGTGAGAGGAGTCTCACAAAGGACTGTAGACTGCTTGGAAAATTTGACCTCACCGGAATTCCTCCAGCTCCCAGGTCTGTATAAATTCAGTCCCTTTTTTACCACTACTGATGCTGAACCGCAATTTTCATCGAAACTTAATTGAATTTTTTCTCTCTCCCAACAGGGGCACGCCTCAAATCGAAGTCACATTCGAGGTCGACGCGAATGGCATCCTGAATGTGAAGGCAGAGGACAAGGGCACGGGCAAGTCAGAAAAAATCACCATCACCAATGACAAGGGGAGGCTGAGCCAGGAGGAGATCGAGCAGATGGTGCGTGAGGCGGAGGAGTTCGCGGAGGAGGACAAGAAGGTGAAGGAGAAGATTGACGCCCGTAACTCGCTTGAGACATACGTATACAATATGAAGAACACCGTCGGAGACAAGGACAAGCTCGCCGACAAGCTTGAGACTGAGGAGAAGGAGAAGATCGAGGAGGCCGTGAAGGAGGCACTCGAGTGGCTCGACGACAACCAGAACGCTGAGAAGGAGGACTACGATGAGAAGCTCAAGGAGGTCGAGGCCGTCTGCAACCCCATCATCACCGCTGTCTATCAGAGGTCTGGAGGGGCGCCCGGTGGTGGATCGGAGGGTGGTGATGAGGATGATCACGACGAGCTGTAGAGAGCTGGAGTTGATGGTGAAGGATCTCAGAATTTTGTTAAAGGGACAGAGACAGTTGATATGGAAAGCGAAAGGGATCATTGAATTTTCTTCTTCCCATTTTGATTCCTTCTTTTAGTGAAGGGATTGTCTTCTGGATCCATATTGACTTTTTTTTTTTTGGATTTTTTAGGATGAACATTGGTTATGTTGAATATTATATTTATACTTTCGGTTACTGCTGTAAAATCTCTACTTATTGCTTTCTGCATTTTAAATAGGTTGTTAATACAGTTGCCGGTTCTTTGCAGTTGAGCAATGGATCATTTAGTTTGATTTTTTTTTGTTACAACTTAATTTGAGGTATAGAGATTGTTAAATTGTTAATTTTTTTTTATATCAGGCAAGTAAGTATATTGATATAGGAAATGAAGATATACAAAAAGCTCATAGGCCGGATCAATATACAAAAATGCTAAGACAACAATTGGAGAAACAATAAGGAAGAAACAGGGGGAAAACAAGGCCTCAATGAGTTAACAAACAACATGGAGTAGATTCTCCAGCTCATCTTCAATCGGTCCTCCCCAAATATAGTCTCGCAAAATCTAGTCTTGGTCCAGTCAAATGCTCTCTTAAGTCAGTTAAAGTGGAACTCATTAAATCGATCCTCCTCAGCTTCAGCCATTTCTGGAGAGCCGGTTTCTCCTTGCCTAAGCATACCATTCACTTCGTGGAAAAATTAACGAGGCAATTTCTTTGGGCAAGAAATGGCAATACTCCTAAACAACATCAAGTCTCATGGTCAACAGTATGATGTCTAGCGAATGAAGGTGGCCTTGGCATAAAGCAAATCGGCGAATGGAACAATGTAGCAATGCTGCAATGGGCCTTCGGCAGGGCCGGCTCGATATGTTATTAGGCCTAAGATAATTAAATAATATTTATTTTAATTTTAAACTATTAATTTTTTATTTAAATATTATTCTTTAAGTTTTTTGAGATGTAAAATTGCTAATTAATTAAGATTTTATATTCAAGTTTTTATTTTATTCAAATAAAAAACACTTTGTTCTCTGTTATCCACACTATATAATTTTTTCCGTATGTACAACAAACAGAAGTCCAGGGAGTCTTTTTTTATATAAAGAAGAAATAGATGGAGAAGAAGTGTTTTTTTGAAATAAAGAAGAAAGATTGAAAAGAAAATAGTGTGAAAAATGCACGCTTTGCTGTTTTATATCCCATTTTTTCAGGATTCAAAAAGCCCTTTAAATCCTATTGGTCATATATATTTTTATTTTATTTTTTAGATATCATAAAATATTGATTTTTTATTGGTTCTTTTTTAACCATATCAGATTGACAATTAATTCTTTTAAAAAATAAATATTTTTTTGCAATGTGTTAAATCATTATTGATCAATATCTGAATCTACTCATAAATAAATAAAAATTTAAGGGTTTTTGTGTATCTGAGGGTCTTAGACAATTGCCTAAGTTCTCTAATAAAAGAGCCAGCCCAGGCCTTCGGTTCTGACAGTTAGTCACCAATAATTCCCTTTGAACTTCATGGATGAAGAAGAAGTATTTCATTAAAGAGAGCATCTGGACCACCCAACTTTCTTCCTCCAATTCATGGACTTGGAAATGCATTCTTAAGTCGTGAGATTGGATTCAAAAGGGTGTTGACTACATCATCTTTGAAGGCAAATCGATCGACTTATGGGACAACCAATGACTGCACTGCTTCGATCTCTGACATCACTTCCAAGGTGCAGGTACCCTTCCCTAGGATCTCCAAGGTTTAGTCATTGCCAACTCCTTTATCTCTAATAGAAAATGGACAAGCCGCCCCGCTGGCGTATCACTCATATATGGGAGATCGTCATAGAACAAGAAATTGGAGGATGAGGATTTAATTAGATCATTTAGACGGGGCATAAATTTGGTAGCACCTCTTGCTCGACAGCATGGAATTGTTAATATTATTGTGTTAAGGGTAGTTAGTTGATCAGGTCATATGTAAGGAGGTTGTTAGATTACTTAAAAGTTTTTTTTTTTTTTAAGAAATAGATTACTTAAAGTTGGTTGGTTGAGTTGAGAATGGCTTATTGGAGAATATATTCTTATGTTTTTATTATAAGCTCCATTTATCTATTTTCCTTTTTCTTTTTTTCCCCTCTTAAGTTCTCTCTCTCAGTCTGCATATATAACAATTAAGTAATGCACGTGTTGTCTATAAACCATGAAGTGTTTTTGTTTAATAGGAAATGTCTTTGTACATCAGTAGATCAGATTATTTACCAGCAGCGTTATTTTTAACAAATAATTAAAAAATCTAAACTATTAGGTTCAAATTTAAACCCTACGTTTGGAGGAATTATGTTATTTCATATTGATAACATTGATTGAGTAAAATAATTTAATTTTAAGGGATCTACCACATCATTATTTTTCCTAACATATTAATAATGAGTTATTAATGCTATTCAAACATTTTTTTTCTTTTTATTCCACTTTAGTAACTACTATTCTCCCTCTATCCTGCTACATGAACAGAACATAGTAACTATCGAAGTCAAAGATGTACACCCCTTCGAATTTGATGGGATCTAGAGGACCTTCTGAGATGAGGTTCGAATTCATCAACGTGATTCATATGCCAGAATCACGGGGATATTGTGATACACGTGTCTGGGGATATTGTGGTACACGTGTTTCTGCTTGACTATGCTGTCATTATCAAATTAATTATGCTTCAATCAATCAATTATATACAATTATACAAATTTATTAAAACCTATTCTGATTCAAACCATTTTTTTTTTGTTCTCTTTTAACCTTTATCTTAAAATTTTAAATAGAAGATAAATTTTATATATACTCAGATTTTTTTAACAAATTAAATAAAAAGTAATCTATATTACTTATTCATTAAATCTCATTAAAATTTAAAAAAATTATAGTTTTAATTTACATTTTAAATCATTTTTAGATCTCACTATTGTTAACATATCATATTACTTGGTGGTTAGGTGGGTTCTGTTCATTTTATTTTATTTTATTTTATTATAAAAAAGAATTCATTGGATTAAAGTGGTTTATTGAACAGACGGAGGGGACTGGGATTGGTCAATCTTAATCCACACCAGATAACAAAATCAGGTCTCAAAATCATCCTAATCTAGAAAAAAAAAAGCAAAAAAAAAAACCCATACCAACAGGTTTTTAGATAGAGATGATTTTAAAAATACCAATTTTTTCTTAATTTTTTTTTATGTTTTTGTTCCTTTTTTAACATTATCTACACATAATTATCTTTATCAATTGTAATAACATTAATAAAAGAAAACAACTATGAAAATTCAAATAGTCCCGAGTTAAATTTTCATTGACAGATTTAATTGTTTTGTGAATATTTTATCTAATTAACCCTAATTAAAAACATAATATACTAAAAAAAACTCTACAATGTGTTAAACATGTGAAAAAACATATGTAAATGACGATTTTACTATATGCATAAAGTTTTATAATATATCTGAAGAGTTAAAATACTCATGTACAGAAAAGTTTTCACATTTTTAACAAATTATAAAAGTTTTTAATTTATTATATTTTCAATTAGAATTAATAAAATATAATATTCAATTAAAAGTTGACTTGGTGTCTTGACTGTATTATAAAGAGTCGATTAGATTTCATGGATTTCATAATCATAAGATTATCGCTATTTCCCTTAAAAAACGTGCCATGTACCAACGCGTCGCCCCTAACATCGGATCCGTCCACGACTTTGCTGACGTGGCGTTTTCAACCGCGGTAAACCCGTGATTGCCAACCTGTCTCGTCAAAGTCCGACTTCTGGTCTTCTAGACCAATCCAACTAACCCGTTAAAAAAAACCAAAAAAAAAAAAAAATTGACAAATCCATATAAAAACTTTTTAAAATCCATGTAACCTCATATCTTTTACTGAAGTCCATATAAACTCCTTTAAAAACACCTATGTAAATTCAAATAGTTCATTTGAGTTAAATTATCATTGACAAATAAATAATATTTTATTTGATTAACCTTGATCGAAAACACAATATAAGGGAAAAAAAACTCTTACAATATGTTAAAAATGTAAAAAATTATCTGTAAACGATGATTTCAACCCTCCGACTAAATTATAATAATCTATTCAGAATTGTCAAATCATCATTTATTATAAGAATAATATTTATCATCTGATAATAAAAATTTAATTCAAGGGTATATGGACTTGTACCGGTGTTTTCAAGACAAAAGAAAGGGGATTATATTAATTTCGGACAGTTTAAAGAGGGTGATTTGAATTTTCCCAAAAAAACAAACAAACTCGCCCGTATTAATAGGTCATACTAATCTCAATCCGTTCAAACGTGAAGTCGGTCTCTTCCAGTTTTCACATCGATATAAAACGCCGAATTCCTTCTCTCAAAATGAAACCCAAAAAAATAATGAAAGCGTCTCCACCAATCTCCGCTTCAACTCATCTTCCCCTCTCAAGACCCCGAATCCGGAGCAACCTCAGCAGTCCGATCGGGAACCCCCAACCCCCGTGGACCCTCCACCCTCCGATCGCCCGGGGAAACCCCTTCCCTCGACGCGAGCCGCGGCTGCTGCTCCAGGTGAAGGAGAACCGGCAGGGGGTCCCGACGACGACCCCGATTGGGCGGGCCGTGTCATCCCTGGCTGACATGTTGTGCGAGCTCCAGCGGTCCGGGCTCGGGGAGGGGACCGGGACCGTGGAGAGGGCGTTGGGGGAGACGAGGGAGTCGTGTTTCTGGATGTTCCGTAGTGTCTTCTCCGATTCGCCCAACATGGTTGTCTCGCTTTTGATGCTCCTCGCGGAGTGCATCGGGTCGTCGACGGATGAGAATCGGGAGATCCTGTGCAGGATGGCGGAGTACGAGAGGGTCATCGCGAAGGGGGAGAAGGGAAACTCTCTGATACTCTCGAACTACGCACAGTTCTTGTATCGATTCGCGGTCGATCTCCACAGGTGAACCACATTGATAACATTTTTTCTAATTTTCAATGTTTTAACAGTTTATTGAATCGATTTTTTAACCGTAATTCAGAACTGATAAAGGTTTAACCAATTCAATCAGTCAGTTGGGGTGGGGTTTTAAAACACTGCTAATTTTCACAAGTGTTATCTATATAGGGCGGAGAGGTACTTCAAATTGGCGGTGCAGGCGGAGCCGGTGGACGCGGAAGCGATGAGCCGATACGCGGAGTTCCTGTGGAAGGAGAGGGGGGACTTGGAAGGAGCAGAGGAGATGTTTTTGGCGGCGGCGGACGCGGAGCCGGGAAGTCACTACCACACCGGAAACTATGCTAGTTTCCTGTGGCGGACCGGGGCGGAGGATACCTGCTATCCTCTCGACCCTCCTGAGCTGCTGTAGAACTATCAGAACCACCACCCACACCTTTTAGTTCTACTGAAGCTGGAGATAAAGCTGCCCTAGTATATATGGAAGAGGAGACCATAAGGGGACCTTCTCATGACAGTGAACATAAGAGTTTATAAGGGATGCAATTTTGATCATTGTGAGTTCAAGGATGACATTCATTTGTCCTGCCAGAAGGTTGAACCAGATGACCAAGGCTTTTTTTTTTCGTTTTTCTTTATGAAACATAAAGATTATTAAGATGTACATACTTGAGAAAATATATTTACTAATGACAGTGAGAAACGAAACAATTGGGATCCTATATGGTGTATTTTATGCATTAACATCTCTATCATCTCTTATTACCTTATCATTGTTTCAAGTTTCAACTGAATGGATCCCACTTGTGCTTGTTTTTGCTTGACTCAGATGATTCTCATTTCATCAAGTGAATAAGACCATGTGTAATGAATGACACTATATGATTAACCCAAGCAACCCACACAAGGTTGATTATTTGGCTAGAGCCTATTGTGTGCATCCATGGTTTCCCAACAACTCATGATCATCTAGTACAAACTGGTTTATAAGTTCTTGTAATGTTGATTCAACCCACTAGCCTGCTAAGCTAACATTAATATATGATGATCATGTGCCAGACATTAATGTTAGTGACTGCCAAGCTCTTCTCCCATGCTTACAAGAATAGGCTGAGATATTTGCAAATATACAATAAAAAGCCATGCAATCGAGGGCAACAAATATTCTAATATTGAAATGAGAAAGAAAAACTTATACAATATCCAGTGGGGTGGCACAACCGCACAATTTTCAAATATTTCTGTTGTGTTTTTCTTCTTCCAGGTAAAACTAAGAAGAGTGGGCAGTATAAAGCATGGGAGTATGTACATTGTACACATAATTCTGAATGTCTGTGGAAAAGATGGTGTTCAGTTACCAGAAGACATGAATCCCCAGTCATATTCGCAGATATCACATGGGGTTTTCCCTTCGTTATCCTTCGAATTGCAATCTGCGTTATGCTTGACAAGAAACTCAGCGATGGCCCCCCTCTCACACATCACGGCGTAATGCAGAGGGGTTTGACCTTCGTTGTCCTGTGCATTGGAGGAAAAATTTAAATGGGAAGTTATGGAAACATCGATGGTAGAATGAGGAACTTCATGCAAGCAATGATATTAAAGCACATGCGAAATAGGAAGTGAAATTTCATCATTACCATAGCATTTACATCTGCCTGCTTCCCAACAAGCAGCTCCACTATGTCTTGATGGCCACGATCTACTGCCCAATGCAATGGCGTCCTCCCTTCACTGTCTGCAATCATCCCAGAGACTCCAATATTACTAATGGGGAATGGAATAAAAATCGGACAAATCATTCAGAGAGAACTTCAAAAAGCATTTTATAGTTATTGATCTGAACAGAAAGCCTATGTAATATGTATCTTCTTTGGAGGCTGAAAATTTATGTCAGAAATCAACACACTTAGAACTGGTAAAGAAGTGGCAGTGTATTTTCAACTGTTCCTATGTTATAAACTAGGCATCATTCATATTAGCAAATTACATACAAACAGATGTATCAAACAACTCAGTTTATAGGCAGTTGATCTGAACTGACACACGCTGCATAGTGAAAGCTGAGTTTTATCATATATGTGCATGTGTCTGCAAAGATAACTCGTAAACCTAAGCCTATCTTGCAGATGTGACATTGAAGCAAGATATACAGTATGTGACCTATTAGGCGTCAACAACTAAGAAATATTACATAGATCAAATGCACTTCCAATATCTTCATAAGAGTGTGTAATGGCATTACATAGCATCAAGTTTACAAAATAATTTCCACGAGGTACATAAACAAGATGACAGATCAAACAATTAAGCCATTACTAACTGGTAGAGCATTACTGGAATAAAATTTTAAAAAATAAAATAAAACAACAGATCTTGTGTAGCAGTTCCAATCTTTTTCATTTTCAGTAAAATAATGAAGACAACAAGGAAAAACAAGAAAAATCCATCATATGACCAAAAGTGTTTTGCCTGCAGTTTAAGTTAATATTTTAATTAAATCAAGACAGACATACAATGACAAAACAAAGAAAATTTAAGAACATGAGAAAATAAAAATGGGAACAGAATACCTGTATTAAATTAAATGCACAAAAAAAGAAACCAAAAATGTTATCCTTAGTAACTTCAAGAGTTAGTCAACTCAAGAAAAACTCATTTAGATTATAGCACAATAACAAAGCAATGACCACTACCAGGTTTTAGTGATTAGATCTGCTCTTGGGAAATTATGTTTTCCCAACATCTGCTATTTAGAACATCTATCTTCTCTCAGCTTCCAAAAGATATGAATGTCCCCATTTACACCTAAAAGCTAAAATAAATTTAAAAGCTGCTCCAAAAGGTGTTTCCAATTTGCAAATTGGAACACCCTTTGGGTTAAGTCGAATTTCCAGTGATAACCAGTTTCCAAAAGTGGATCCAGATCCTATATTGAGAACTAAATAATTTAGAATTGCTGCTTTTAAAATGATTTGAAAAGTCAATCTAACACAAATTTCACAATTAAAAGCTTTGATGGTATATTTCAATACTGAAAAAAATCACATATTAAAATACTAACACATAAGTACGCAACAAGCTTTAGAATAAAATGCATTTTAAAATAAGTATTGGATTCAGGAAGCCCATATATACAAACTAGATGCACAATCAATTTTAGATCCATTACAAGATGACAGTATGAATATCTAAAACATATGTCACCAACTGCAATGATCATAGAGGAATTTTGGGAGATTAGCGACAGCTGTCATATATGATGCTAGGGGAACATATGATAAGGAAAAATCAATGCATTAAAAAAGAAGAATTGGTTTATAGGTAACAAACCCCTCAAGTTCACTGAAACCCCATTCTCCAAGTATGTAGCCAGATTATCCAGCTCTCCTTCTCTAGCAGAGGCGTGTATAGCATCCAGCTTTCTGGAAAGGACAAAAAAAAAAGTAGTTAGTGAGGCTATCAATTCTAGACAAAGAAAGAATCCATTTCCTACGACTAATAAACTATTAATACTAAGCAAATACAGTATCATGCTGAAGACTATTATAATCAGCGTTTTGCAGGGCTTGGGCCCATAGCTCAGTGGTTGACACAATGGTTGACAAGAGAGTTTGCAACCAAGAGGTCATGTGTATTATGGTATTTTTTTAGAGGTCAGCTTTAAGAAGAATCATAGAAATTAGAAACAGAAAAATATTGAGCAACTTTGGAAATAATATGTACACCCAATAGCTTTATATCCGTAAGTATTTGAAGGAAAAGGGTAGAGATAAATTTTAGAAATGCTAGCATTACATAGACACTAATAAAAAAAATTGTTCAGAGGAAATTGGATTACGTAAAAATCCCATAGAACAGGGGAGGAACCTGGAAACTCAAATCAATGTTGAAATTCTGAAGCTAAATTATATCAAGCAAGGGGATTAAGCCATTCTAGAGGCACGAAATAAAATGAATGAGCAAACAATGAAACTGGAAAATTGCAGAAGGAAACTGTTAAGAATAAATCTCATAATTAATACGAAGCTGTCACTCAGAGAATTGTTTTTTGGTTGTTACTCAGAGAAATTTTAAGAATAGTATTTACAAAAAAGAGAGATTTCAAGGTTTTCAAGGTCAAACATCAGGACTTCCAAAGAAGTCACAGATCACAGTACTACTCTCATCAAAACAAACTTGACTGGGTTGTGCTGATGGGATACCGTGCATTATGACTAAATTGCTTAAATTCCTGATAATACAACTCTGCATGGAAATCTTTAATCTTCTTGATACAATATATTATCTCATGATGAGTGTGCAATCATACCAATTAATTGGTTCATACAGCCAATAATCATGCATTTCAATTAAGCACACATAAAGAACCTTACAGGTCATCATCAGACTCTTCCTCATAGATGTGAGTGCTGAAAACTGGTCCCATCGGTCCCTTATCAGATGAACTGAATGCACCACTGTCTGTGTCTTTATTCTTCTGATGATCAACATGTAACTTACTTGTCATTTATGAGGCACAATGATGAACAAGGTAGAGTAAACATTCCTAATACAAGAATAGGACATAACCATAAATGTAGAACAGAGTTTTGAAAGCTCACAGTTGTGGAACCACTGGCCCAAGTTGGATATAACTCATTCACAATCATGATGTATTTCTCCATGGCCTCTTCTGGAGGCATAGCACCCAATTTCTGCCATGCATTCCTAAAATATGCCATCCAAATATGAGTAATTACATTCCTTCACCAGTTCACCATGAACATTCTAATTAATCACTGGAAATGATTCTACGTTTAGATTAAGGTTGTGGAAGGGAAAAAAAATTGAAACATAACAAGGACACAAAAATGTGACATAGATTTACCATATTCAAAGTAAAATTGACCAACATATTTTAATCAGAGAGAAAGATGTAACACAATTGAATCCGAGTCCCACAAACATAACAACAAATTATCACAGAAAGTGGCCGTTGAACATTTGGGAAAATTTTCACTGCAAACACAAATTTTCATGAGGTATTGCATTCAGATACACAATGTGCTTGACTGTGAATTACGTGTCCTTGGTTTTAGTGGCATGTACACCAGAAAGATGTTCAAACTTGCAAATGAAAAATACCAAACTAGAAGATATTCCACAGTAGATCTCCCTTTTACTGTGGAACAGTATGTGGGCTTTCTTGTTGTGCTTTTCATGTTTCGCTCATTCCCATTAATTTAATCAAATGAGGCTGAATGCCTACCACTCTTGTCAATAAGAAATAAAAAAAAACCATCTGTGTACATATTTTTTTTCCTTCAAAAACTGATATATAACAACTATCAGTTTAATGAGCACGTCCATCTGTGCCCATGAGCACGTCCATCTGTGCCCATGAGCACGTCTATTTAATCAGATAATCAAAGTAGAAAACAAAATCCAGGAGGCCCAGTCCTGCTTAGAAACATGAGGAACATTTAGATGATACATATAACAACTGTTCCTAATCAGTATAATGCAAAGAAAAAAAAGCAAAAACCGTAGGAAAAGGGAAAAAAATTCAAGGGGTGATATGTCAATAACTTGGAGGCAAATATTTTCCTCACAAGAGAAACTGAGTCAGTTAGTCCTGCTCCTATTGTTATATGATATACCAGAGCCACCATTAAATCAAGACATTAGCAGAAAGAATCAGGTACAAGCCAATTACACTTCAAAGACTATCCTCATCCTGCAACCACTGATCTATGTTTGCATGATCCATATAATATATTTGAAGTCATTTCCCCATTTTCCGTTATGCATGATGCTATCTTATGTAGAAAATATAAGTCACACAAGTCAAACATTATCTTTCAATGTTCATTTGACACAATTATTAGTTTGTTGATATTCAATAGTATTTTGTTATTGTTGAATTGAACCTATCCACTATTTAAAACTACAAATCATAATTCTGATATCAACATCAACAATGGTTCATTCCTCAAGCAGTTAGTTGGAGTATTTGGTTGGCCTAGAATGAAAGTATCTTTCAAAACAAAAGAGCGTATGTGGAGAATACTTGGGCTCTTATTTTATACTGGCTCTGAGATTGGGTGTAGATGATCCTTAATGAAGAAAATCCTTCATCTATTATGGGTTTTGATTGGTTCGTAAGGAGTTAATTTTTTGTATACTTTTCAATTGGGAACCTGTTCATTTTTTTAATTTTCTTTATTTTATTCCTTTGTTTGGAAATCACTTGTCCCCTTTTGTTCGGCAGCTTTTAATAATAAAAGTTCTTATATCTTTTCAAAAGAAAAAAAAACATCAATAATAGCAGGTTTCTCAACATCTGACATCAGCTTTGTAATCCACACTGTCACGATTTCCTGTCTGAAGGACTGCTTTCATTTCCTTACAACTAACTTCATCAGCTGTTCCTATCTAACTCAGTTCTGACCACTTTTTCCCAACACCTTCATTCCTAATCAACTATTACTTCTAGATGCAAACCATGCAATTAATTCCGAACTTGGCACATGTTCAGACCACCCATGCCTGCTATTTCATTTCCCATTCAAATTGCTCCAAACATTCCACTAACACAAATATCCAACTTAACCCTCATTTCTGACACAGACATCAGATTATACACAACTACTTAATATATAACAGTCTAACAGCTCAACAACCAAGTCCACATAGCATTACTTCCCAAGGGAGGTGATAAATAGGTGTCCTTTTAGGTTGCCCAATATTGATTGTTTACAAACTTAAAAGAGACCTAAGTCCACAAATCCAACAGGCTCAAATACCAGCCAGAGTGATTGAATGCCATATTCCTTCAAAAAATCCCTTTCCACAAATACATAGAGGGATTTCTTATATTTCCTAAATCAACTAAAGGACAAATGCCCAAAATTATGCTCACTAATCACATCTACTTAAACACTAAAACAAACAAGTACAATAAATTGAAAAAAAAATTGATACCACTTTGCGCGAGCGGCCATCTTTAGGGGTGATGGCTGTGCCACGGTACACGGTCCTTCAGTAGCGATCTTGTAGAGCCCATACAGCTGCAGCTGCAATTCACTCGACACCTTCGGCGAAGACCGGTCAGCAGCCGTCGCTGCCACAAACACAGTAGCCGCACTAAACGCCTCATCGAGTTCCGTGCTCTCCACCCCCTCCCAATCATCATCATCATCATCGCTATCTTCTCCTTCCCCTTCGATCTTCTTAGAAGCCAAGCCAGCCTCACCACCGGCGGCCGTCGACGACGGACCAGGGGGACCGGACGCCTCCTTGTCAGGGCCCGAGGAGTCCTCCTCGAACTCGCTCGGCGGGTCCTCTCCACGGACGATTCGGAGGTTCTCGCCTCTGAAGGAGACGACGGTCGAGATGAGCCTCGCGACGAGGAAGGAGAAGATGAGGCCTATCAGGACCGTCTGACCGAGCTCTTGCCAGTCTCCCATGGCAGATCGAGAAATCATGAAAAGAAAAAAACGTAAAAAAACCCTACAAAACACCGAATCCAAGCACCAACGACAGTCGAAGACCTACAAGTGAAGCTTTCGAGATCTCCCAAAAATTGGAGACTCGAAACCCTAGAAAAACCGACGGAAACCTTTTTTTAAAAAATCTGTAGAAATCGGAGAGGAAGAGAGAGTAAATAAAAGGGAAAGACAGGGCGCCGAAAGACTTGTTTTCGTTTTTCCGTGTTAGTATTTATATTTATATCGGAGAAATCAATTAAAGGTGCACTGTATATAAAAGCACGATTAAAGTCGGTCGCAGTTAATACTACGAAGAGACATGCTTCGTATAGTTGTTAATCAGGTACACGTGTTTACACACGTATTGACAATAAATAATTGCGTAGTCTGGTTTGATGTAATAAAAATGTATTTAATAAAATAATGTTTGCAATCTCCAGCCTTGAAAGCAAGTAAATTAATTAATATAAATAAAACATATACTTGGTCTAGAAAATACAAATTGGTTCATCCCACTTGCAGAAACCTTGTTTGAATTATTCTGAGTGTGTACATTTAAATGTAGTTTCATATAAGATTGGTCATTATCTCGGCTTTTTTTTCTTCTTGGGAAATTTTTGTAATTAACATTAACTTAATAATTATTTTTAAAAATGATCATCTGTCAAAATAATTTACAAAAATAACCTTCAATCTTGTTTTGACCGATTTGATAATGTCATCTTAGTATATCATTTAAAACGTCATTAATTTGTGTGCCTCAAAAGACATACACAAACATTGTTTTCATGTCATTAAGATATGTTTATTTTTCCTTTATTTTTATATATATCTTTAAACAATTTAACTTTTATTACATAAATTATTTGTTACAAAATTAGTATGCAATTAGAAATATATCGTTGAGACATTTTAAATGACACAAACATTGAATATATTTCATTTACATTTAAAATTATAATTTTAAGATAATTAATTAACATTTATACATTTTTTGTTAATATTAAAATTTAATTACATTTATTTAGTAAATTTTTGTTATGATGTATCCACATAATCAAATATGATGTTTTTGATGTAAATATTAGTATAAATATACAAATGTTAATTAATTACTTTAAATTTATCATTTTTAAATATAAATTAGATATATTCAATATTGATCTTATTTTAAACTTTGCAATGATATTCCAAATGGTATTAGTTTTGTAAACAATGATTTATGTAATAAAAGTTACGGTATTTACAAATATTAAAAAAAGTAAGAAAATAACAAAAAAAAATTAAAAAACACACTTTAATAGGGTATAAACAGCTTGCCTTTTACGGTGTCAGGTGGTGATGTTGAAGTGTCATTGTCAAACCAGTCAAAACAATGTTGAGAGTTATTTTTGTAATTAATTATTGGAGAGGGTCAGTTTTAAAAATAATTATTTAATTAAGGTTAATTTTAAAATTTTCCCTTTCTTTTTCTGTTTTTGGATTTTTTTTCTTTCTTCTTGTTCCCGATTTTTTTGTTATTTATTTATATTATCCAATTTTTTTTAGTAATTCAGTTATTTGGTTGGTAAATAGACAAAATAATAGATAAGAACAAATCTCATGATTTAAGGAATTTTTGTTTTTATTAATTTTTTTCAACAAGTCATGGATAAGAAAAAATCTCATAAATTTTTACTGCTTTTATTGCTTTTTTTAATGGATTTTATATTTAAATTTGTTTTATTTTTAATTTTTAATTTTTATTTATGTTCTTTTCTTTTTTTTTTCAAAAAAATTATTTTAAAATTCTTTTTTAGTTATTTTTTTCACTATTTTATTTGATTTTTTAATTAAGATTTGATTTTTTTATCAATCTATCATGTACAATTTTTTCTTGTAATTAAAACTTTATATAAAATGTATTGGGCCCATCTTATGAGTTTGTCTAGAGTGCTATGACTAATATGAGGGCCACTGCATACTGATGACATGTATTGTGTACACAATGTTATAAAATCTAGGATTTTTTATTTTTAAGTCCCATAAACTATATGATTTAGTGATCGATCCTCATTTCTTCATATTTTGATTTAAGCCTCCAGATTTAAACGATATGTATTTTTAGTCCCTTCAAATAATTTAGAGATAAGTCCTTCCCAGTCCCAGGGACTAATAAGAAATATACCTTTAAATCTAGGGATTTAAACTGAAATATGAGAAAATAAAAGATCGATCACTAAATTATATAGTTTACAGGGACTAAAAAACAAAAAACCCCTAAAATCTAATGAGTTTTATAGTGTTGAACTGGACTACCAGATGGATAAGGACTCAACACGAGCTAGACATACTGAGCGGTCGAGAGGAAACGATCCAGTGACCTAGCTATTTCTATTCCAGTAATGGAGGGACAAAGGGACAACCAGATCTTGTAAGGGACCAAGGAGAATCAACTGAGGATTATTTTTATTCGGGCAAATTGAACAAAAAAAAAAAAGAAAAAAAAGAAGAGTGATGAACATAGAGGCACACGTATGCATGACTCTCACGTGCATGCGCTATTTTCCGTTGCAGTGTGTGTATTATTATATAGTTTTGTAAAATTAAATGTATCATGTATGGGTCTGCCCACCGTCTCATCCTAGTCTTTGTAATCTTGTCTGAGCCCAGGTACCAAAAAAACAAAAAAAAAAGAGGGTCAAGCCCAAATACCCCTGCAGCAAAGGCTAAATTTTTTCTGTGCCCTAGCTTTTTGAAAAAAAAATTTTATCTCTGATTGTACACACAGATTTTTTTTTTACCCCCACCTACCACATCACTTTTTTGTTCCACTTATACCCTTTTTTCCACTTATCCCTATCAGTCCCACAAAATCCATTTTGTCCCTCTGTTTTTAAACCCTCGCCAATCATCTTCACCCGACCACCCGACATGACCGCATCGACCCTTTTCTCCTCCTGCACCGACTTTTTCTCCACCCGGCGAAGACCAGAGTCGTCGAAACCCATCGCCGAAACCCTCACCGAAACCCATCGTCGATACCTTTGTCAAAACCCACCCGATGTCTTCATTATCAATTCATTGTAAATACAGAGAGGATTCATACATTACAGATGTTGGAGAAGATACTGAGTTTCAAAGTTTTGTTGGGGAGTTGTGTTCAAGATGGAACTTGGATCCATCTAAAATGACGATGAAGTACTCCATTCCCGGCTGTGATAAAGAATTTATAACTTTGATAGATGATCGTGATATAAAGAAGATGGTTCAACTACACATTCGCTTTGATGCCTGACTAATACACCTCTTTGTTGAAAATTTCAATGGGTATGCATAATCATCTTCAGTATTATCGATTTATGTGAACTTTGCATGATCAGACCTGTTAGTTAGTGCATAGAAACTGTAATTGAAAATGGGCATGTGTTGCATGTATGTGTTTGTTATGTAAGTATCAGAAGAATACATTTATGACATAGCTGTAAACATTGATTCTGTAATGGACATTGATACTGTGTATTTGATTATGTAATGGACTTTGATAAATCTGTAAATGAAAACATTTATTATGTAACTCATGATATATATTTTGTAAATACTCTCAGACCTGAAGTTTGCCCTGTTTAATGGAATGGGTCAAATCACGATGTTAATGAAAACGCTGTTGAAGAAACTCATAATATAACATTGGTGAACTTTCAAAACACATAGGCTAATGAAGCTCATAGCCTAATGAAATGGGTGAGTCGAGACGGTTGTCGAAGGAGTGACGGTCGGCGAGAGGGTTTCGGCAAGAGGGGCTCTTCGTCGGAAGGAGAAGCACGTCGCTGGGATCGGGTTCGTCGGTGGGAGAGGGAGAGTCGCTGAGAGAGAGAGGGTTTCGGGGGTTTTTGGTGGGCAATAAATGGGGGCATTTGTGTTGGAGGGTGAAAGTGGAAGAGAAGGGTATTAGTGGAACAAAAAAGTGATGTGGCAGGTGAAGGGGTAGAAAAAAATCTGTATATACAACCAGGGGTAAATTTTTTTTTTCAAAAAGCTGGGGGCACAGAAAAAATTCAACCTTTGCTGCAAGGGTATTTGGGCAATTGACCAAAAAAAAATGTAAAACTTGAGGTAGCGCAATGAGCTAGGCAAGTTTTAAAAATATGTTTAATTTATTTAAACAAGATTATTTTTTCATATACCAAACCAAGAAATAAATGGTGGAATTATGTTTAGCGCCGTTTATATCTGAGTTTAGATAGATTTTGTACTTGAAAAACTAAAAATTCTCAAACTCATATCTAAACACATTTATAGTTTTTAACTTTTCAAACCACCATTTTTTTTATAGCCAAAACAATCTTGTGGTTCAAAAGCTAATAAAACAATGATTTTTAAAAATTAGATTTAAAACATAAGATTCTAAAAATTTTAACATTTCAACCAGATATCTAAACACAATCTTTAATCATAAAAAAAAACATTTGTTTAGCGTAGATATACTGCAATAAATATATATTGATAAGATAGAATAAACGTGAGTCATATCCAAATAATGCAGGTATTATTTATTCATGATTCAAAACTATATTTATATTCTAAAGACAAATAGTTAAAGACAAAAGTTTACCAAACTAGATAAAAATCTATCTATTATATTAACAAAAAAAATTGTATAAGTTTTATAGCCCATCCTTAACTGCGTAATATTTTAATTTTAATTTTACTTTTAATTATTTATAATATTTGATTTTATATTAGGATAAGAATGAAAAAAATATATTTATATATGTGTGGATATATATATAAGGGTTTTTAGTTTTCAGTCCCTGTAAACATACCTACTTAGGGATTAATCTCTCACTTCTTCATATTTTGATTTTAGTCCCCAAATTTAAAAGATATGTTCCTTTTTAGTCTTTTCCAGAGGCAAAAAAGAAAATCAAATAATTTAGGGATAGATCACTCTCAGGGACTAAAAAGAAACATATCCTTTAAATCTAAGGATTTAAACCAAAATATGAAGAAGTGAGAGATCTATCACTAAATTCTATGATTTATGGAGACTTAAAAGTAAAAAATTATATATATAAATTGGATAATATCATATCTCCTACATTGACCAAATCTCAATATTTTTAATGGTTTTTTGCGTTATACCCCTTTTTGGAGGTGAAATAGTCTTCTACTTGATTGGGCCGGAATCAGGCTTGATTTGACCTTTGTTGAAGTAGATTCAGGAAGAAGTGGTGATTCGTACTCCATAATCGATCGATGCTCTTCATGTTTTGTCATCCGATTACTCGATCTTACATCAGTGCAGTGTCAACTAATGAACCTCCGACGCTCAAGTCAGTTCAAGATTCAAGAATTAAGAATTTAAACTCAGTGAGATTTTTAGAAAATATGTGCGTACCTTTTGGAGGGGAATACCCCTCTACTTATAGGTAGAGGTCACATGTCAAGCATGCTAGGTTGACGTGAGAGAATCTCTCACGTAGCCCAATAATCGATTGACATGTAAACTAATGGTTCTCTTTTTTACTGAGTCAACTGATGGCCTGGTGCCAGTTGGCATGAGCTGTCTCCAGCTGGTTCGTTCAGGCTGACATGTCGAAGTACTCTCATGGGTTTACTCATAATTTCACTAGGGTTATCGAATACACATGGCACCGGTCTCCTTCCTCCCTTGCTAGTCACATTCGATCCTTAGTAAAAAAGACTCAACATTGCGGGTTTTCATCCTTGATCATTTGGAGTCTACCGAAGGTCTGGCCCAAGGTGACAGCTTGACTTTGAGGTGAATGCTTACCGCCGAGGTGATCGTTTATGCCGTGGTGAATGCTGACAGCTGAGATGATTGTTTATGCTGAGGTGGACTTTATCCATACTTAGCGTAACTTTCTCTTATTCCTGACCAATTCCATTGTTCCTATTCTTTTTTCTTTTTTTTTTTGAAAATGGTAGACTATATAACTTTTGAGCTGAAGTTACAATAGGCTGAATGCTTTGCCTCAAAGCAAGAAAATAAAAAAAGACATCCGAGTGAGTTCAAACAAGAGAGGAACCATACAAGATGTGTGATTCCCTCCCCATCCGAACAAACCGAAATAAAGAAAGGAAAAATACACCTGAATAGAGGTCCTTATTCTTTATTCAATCAAAATAGATTTTATCCTTTACACCCCTAATAAAATCACATTTTAAAAAATGATCCTTGATGATTTGTTATTTATAACAATATGCCTAAAAAAGGTTTACATATATCCATGATAGTTTTAGAGTTTCAAAATGAAGGATTTTGACAATATAGGGTTGACTGAAGGGTATATATGCAAAAACTTATTTTCAGGTATAATATATCTTTTTTATTTATAACTTTATAATAATTATTAAAAAATTTTGAATATTATTTATGTATATATAACATGATACATTACATCGCATACAAATGAATTAAAAAAACTGAGGGTGTTGGTTCAATGTAGTTTTTTCTAAAAAAAAATTTCATTCACACGCACATTGTGCGTGGATGAGAAGACTGATATCAACTAATAAAAAAATTTATTAATCTCTTTATGCATGTGTATAGCTCTCCACAAATCAAATGGAAAAAAAAAACAAAAAATGAAATACTACATACTATTTTCATGAGTATCAATGTCATCAAACAATTTAATTTGGTCAACAATTAAAAGAAAATGTTATCCTATTTAAATTTATTATGATCTATGAATTTTTCACAACTATGTGGACAGCTCCAAGAATCACCGTATACAACAACCCATAAAGCACAAAATACTGCCACAACAACCCACCGAAAAAGAAGAAGAAGAAGAGAGCTCAGTTTCAATAGGATTGGTACATAAAACACAAAATGGTTGATGGAGATGATGATGTATCAACTTTTAATGGGATCTATATCATATTCTAAAGTACTCGTATAAATTTGCATATTTTTGCAACTTTAGTCTATCATTTCTGACACTTTCAGCCCCACCTTCACGAATACTTGCATCCACCGTAACCTGGAAAAAAAAATTCATCCGTTTAAATTCAACATGGGTTGCATTTGGATGTGATGTTAAAACGTCAAGGTTCTTAAAATCTTATGTTTCAAATTTAATTTTTAAAAAATATTGTTTTAATTAAATATGGTGGTTTGAAAAGTTAAACACTGAAAATGTGTTTTAATATGAGTTTAAGAATTTTTAGTTTAAACTCAGATCCAAACGGATTCATAAACAAACATGAAAAAGTTGGTGGCAATTGTGTAATTACTGGGATCAACGCCAGTGAGGACCCCCGTGTGTTTAAAGTCGCAGTCAAAAGGATTCCGGCCATTGGATCGATAGTACTCGTTCATTGCGTACCCCGCATGGGCTTGCACGTTGTTTGGAAAGAAACACTCCCCCCCAGCCTGTCGGTAGACAGTTGAAGCCCAACCCGCACACGTAGTCGATGTTTGCCTGCAGCGCATTGAGCCCCACATCCGCCCTCGCCACGCACCATTGCATCTCCTCCGTTGGATTCAACGGTACCGACATCCTAGGCATCTCGCTCTGCTGTATTGAATAACATCAAGTCTCATCAGTCTTATATAGATAATAACATTTATTTATATTACTAACAATAAAATATTTTCAATTTTTCAACACTATTTATAATGGTTTTGTATGTTTTTGTACCCTAATAAATTTATTAATACTCATAATTATCTTGAAGAAATACCTTTTCTCCTAATATTATAAATATTTTTTTAATAAAATTTATATAAAAGATTACATAAGAAATTAATTAAAATTAATGGAAAAAAATCCATATTACATACTCACCAGAACTCATTAAACTTCCCAAAATTTATAGATTTAATACACAAAGATAACTATAATTATTAACCAATGTGTATATTTTCAATCTAATTTAATTTCTTTTAATTTATTTATTTTGGTTGGTGGTTTGTACTTAAGGACTTATTAAAACATCATGTTATTTGGTGATTTATGATGATTAAAGAGGTTTGACTATGCAATTTTTTTTTTTATTTTATTTTTATTTTTGATATCGGAGAGACCCCGTTATCTTACGTGAGCTGGAAAGATTTTTTTTTGTCTCGGTGCCAGAGATTAATTTTTTAGAGATTCATTCATACTAATTATTTTAAAAGTGAAAACTTGTTTAAATTGACCAGAAGGATCCCATATATACACTTACACTGGTCCTTAGCAAGCCAACGTCGTACACCGGTGTCAAGTCCGCCCTAAAGAGTCCAAAATTCCTCTCCGACACCGGCCCGGGCTTCAAATCCTCATTGAAGAGCGCGAACACGTACGTCTCAAACGTCCGGTTCGGCATCAACGGCGTCCCAACCCCAGACATCACATGCCGAATGAGGTTCCGATTGTACTCCGCCGCGTTATCCACATCCACGCCGACCTCCACGGCTCCCCGACCGAAGGCCACCCGGTCTCGGCGATCACAATCTCAACATCCCCAAACCCCAACCCACCCAACGCGGAATACACCGCGTCGAGCTGCGCGTCCAACATGTTCGCGTACGCGAGCCCCGTGAACCGGTCGCGCGCGCCGAAGTTGGGGCGAAACAGAGCAAAATCGAGCGTGTCTTCGGTGAAGCCGAAGAAGGGGTCGCGTTCACCATGAACGGCCGCGCCCGTCACTCTCAGGAAGCTCAGGAGCGGTTTCAGGACTGCCTCGTCGTAGCCCTCCCTGAAACTAAGTATGTCAGTTATCTGAAAAAAATCAGATCTAAAACGAATGTATTGTATTCGATCCAAATCGGTATATGTATTAAGAGAATATTTTGGATTGGACACTAATATGATGTTATCCCATCCAAAAAATATATGTATCTAGAATTTATTTTATATTACTATTTATTATATTAATATTTTTATATTTTTAGGATTAATATGAGTTTTTTTATTATACTTTAAATCATATAACATACTTATATTTTTTACAAATTTATGTTTTATATTATGTGATTATTAGACTTTTTTTTACATATTTCATATATTAGATACATGTATTTAATTTAAATATCCATCAGATATCATATACATATTTTTTCAAAAGTCTAGTTCGGATGGATTACAAATATAACCCCATTTGATTCGTATCTGCTCCGTTGACAGGATTTACCTGAAACGGCCCGTGGAGGGGGGGGGGGGGTCAGATGCGGAGAGGATGCCGAGCGAGTGAGGAGTGGAGACTTGGACGCGGTGCGCGAGGGAGGATGCGGAGAGCGCGATGTGGAGGTTCTGCATGCTGGGGACTAGGGAAGGAGATGAGGGTCTTGTTGGAGGTGGAGAGGACTTCGTTGCCGAGGAGGACGCGGACGATGTTGGTGGTGAGGGCATGAGGGAGGAGGTTTTGGCGGACCCAATTGTGGGCGGAGGTGAGGTTGGTGAGGATGGGGATTAGGTAATTGGGGACGGAGACGGTGACCACGATGGGGGAGTGGGCGAAGGCGCGGAGGATGGTGGGGTTGGAGTCGAAGAGCTTGACGTGGGTGATGATGGTGGATTGGGAGAGGAATTGGGCTACTGTTTCGGGTGGGGGAGGTTGTTTGCGATCGTTCCGTAGTTGATGCCAGTATCTGTCAGTGATATATTGCATCAATTATAATAAGAGATTGAGAAACTAATGTATGTCACTCATTTACATGTTTAATATGTGAGTTTAATAAGAAATGATGGAATCAAACACTGATTGGTTTTCATATGATTAACACTTGGTTACATTATGTATTTGTGGCATTAACGAGATATTTAAAATTTTGGATCCCATTAAACACCAATTAAATGAAGAATGTGGGAGAGTAGGAGAGATCAAATGCTCAATATGATTTTGAGAAACAAATTAATGAAAAACATGGGAATCAAGTTAGATTTAGTTTAAACATGTTTTTTTTTTCTAAAAGTAAAATTAAATTCAAATCGAAATAAACAATTTATTAATTTTCAATGCATAAACCCAAATGAACCAAATAAATATGAACCCAATATTGAAAAAATCGGTTTGGATCTACTCAGGTTTAACTGACCTGAGTTGCACTTTGATATAAAAATAACATAGTTGTAACACATAAATATTTGTTTGGGTTTGGTTTGATTGACCCTGGTTGCACCTCTAATTGCATCTATTAGCATTATAAACGTAACTAACATTGTTGTAACAGAATGTACTTGAATATGGATGTAATAAAACAAAATCAACATAAGTTTGAGATGGAAAAAATCCCTCCTAGTGAATAACAATGAAAGGCACATACATTGGATGCTGGAGATGGAGAGGAGAATGGAAAGAGTGGCAATGGCTGCGACGGTAGGTTGAACGTGGACCTTCCCCATGACTGGCATTTTTGCATCAAGAATGTGAGAGAGGATGGATTGTGAAGAGTGAAAAGAAAAGATTCAGCACACACTCAAGAGGTTCCTTGCTTGAAATGGTTCCTTGCTTGGAGCTTTTGATTCCCAACTCTAGCTCTAGGCATCTATCTACAGTACCTTCTCTATCACATTCTTTAGCATCTTCTTTTTGAGTCTGTTCATTGGGTGATGTCCTGTGCCTCCCTTAAAAATAAAATAAAATAAAATAAATAATAATAATACACAATATTTTATAATAATTTAAAAATCTATAAGCGTTCTCTATTTATTTTAAGTGAATTTTTTAGCTGGATTTGGGTTGAGATAAATTTTAATTGAAGCTCGAAAAAAATTATTATTTAAAGAGAATATTCTACAAGTTACTAACAGCCCAAGAGAATGCAACTCTTTTTCTTTTTAACTCCTTTTCCTGTAAATAAACAAATAAAATAGTAAATTATATAACACATATTTCCAAATTGCGGAAAATATCGACTTTGTTTTTGTTGTAAAAAAACAAAAATTCGAAATGCGCATCCAGGGAATCGAACCCTGGTCAGTACCGTGGGAGGGTTCTATGATACCACTACACCAGATGCGCTTGTTTGATGATAACAAAATTCAACAATTTATAACACTCACATAATTATGCCTCTAGTTCTTTCTCTGGATTAGGTAATATCACGCATTCAATTGCCTTGCTTCTTTTTTTTTTTTTGAGAAGTAATATCATTGCATTGAAAACAGACATGGTGCAAGCCGGTTTGTGTGCACGAGCGAAGAAAAACTGACTTTAATGCTCCAAGGACTCGCTTATGCAAGAGAAACCTATATGTCAATTTTTTTTTTTTAATTCTTTAATCAAATCTTATTATCTTTTATCCCAAACACATCCACAGTCAAGAAAACAATAAAAATTTATTTTTATATTTTTTAACTAGAATAATTAAAAACATAACCAAATAGAGAATGACTTATTCTTTATTTATACTTATCTATCACATAATAGTTTATATCACCAACCAAATGGGGGCAAGGTTCCAGAACTACCCAGATCAGATACAAATTCAGGTTGAATTCCACTTACTATCATTATTCTTTTTTTTATTTTTAATGAGATCATGCACTGTTATTATCTACAAGAGAAATATATATGAATAATCATGTTAGAAGGTATGTGCCAAAAAAACCTGGTGTCATTCAACAAGAGTGCAGAACAATTGAACTACTATTGCTTCCCATCAAGAAGATCAATGTAATCTGTTATATTCCAAATTCTGTGCATGGTCAACTTACAATAAGCTGAACAATGCTAGGCATACATCCAGATGACACTACCCCCTTGACAGACCATAACTAGCGGATTAATGAAAGGAAAGAACAAGCAGTTCTTATTTTGTAAAATAATAGAAATGAATGTGATGCAAATCCTTGGTTCTCATTAATCTCAACAGTCCAATCTGTTTTTCTGCTTGTACATAGTCTCAATATACACAGCAACTTTAAAACAACCTGAAAAAATGTCGCCGCATCTATGTCTAGTAGGCTACTACTATAGTAGTACTACTCAACATACCACATGCGATTCAGTATTGTTTTCTACTAAACACACACAATACACCATCCAAAGAGTTCCTGCCCACACACCTTAGCGGTGCACCTTCACAAACAAATTCCTCTCCAAACTGCAACTCAGCTAGTATTAAATTTCATAGAGCTCCTTCTGGACATGACAAATGGGGATCATGGCTCCCTTTCACGTGTAAGAACAAGTAGCAGGTTTACACCTCGAACAAAAAATAAAATAAAATGAAATAAAAGATTTGACATAGTTATACACACTATGAATCTTATAGTACAACAGCACAATCATATGCAGACGACATTCATGCTTACCAGTCAAGCTTGCTAAAAATATGGGTAGTTTTGAGATTAAGACAAAAGCATACCTTTCACATGTTTTTGCTACAAACAACCAGGGTGATTTTCAACATGGAGGGGATGATAATTGGGATTCCAGAAAAAGTAACTGCTTAATTAGCATTATTCATCAACAGCAGCAGCCTACTGTGCCTTCTACATAGATAAAATCTAATTTTAATTGACCTCCTATGGTAGGATTTGAAGGGCTCAGAATGCTGGGGATACAACAGATCTGTTTTTTTTTTTTTCTGGGGAGGGGGTTGGCATGTGCTGACTGCTAAAATTTCGCTCTATAAGAAATCAATGATGTAAATTGTTTTATCATGTTTTACTCTGACCTGCATGTCTTCACAACAAACCATCAATTTAAACCACCATGCAGCCATGTGAAATGTGGATAATGAAGGTGCCTAAAAAGTGGATGAATGCACTTGTTTTTATCACCGAGGACATAGAATCCAATAAGCCATTCTCTATACATGATACAAGCTCCATCAATATTGCTGCATTTTTCTGAGAGATGTGAACACCTATCAACTGAAGAGTGATACCTTCAATTCAGCTGGTAGGCTTAGAAAAGGATTCTAATAGTTTACCTAAGCCGGTTAGCACTCCCTATCTCCAAAAAGGTGGTCAAGGGATCACACCCAATCATGCCAAATGTGCATAGGGGGCACCAATTTTTATTTTTATTTTTTGGAAAAAAAATAGCTTACCTAAGCTTTCAGCCAGTGAACTACCAGCCTTAGTTACTGTCATCTAACCAATTTATGGGTCTACACGGTGACAGCGAATGAATCAGCTACCCATCAGTTTGTAAAAACTTTTGACATGGTTGAGGATATTTTGATCACAGTTGCAAAGAACAAGGTTGGATCATTTGTTTGCTCATTCAAGGATCATTCTGTTTCTAGCAGATGGGAATATGAAGATGGGTATATACTAGTTTTCAGACCCTATCCTAGATTTGAATGTACTTGATGTCAACAGAATTTCTAAAGCAGTTGTGAATCGTAGCATGACCATATTTAGTCAATACACAGGAAACTCTGGGTAGAAGTTTTACCAACAGCTACAGCACATTGATAGAGGATTAGCAGGCCATTAAACCATCTGCGCTGAGGAATTCCTACAAATGATGCTAATTCAAAACCAAGATTGACGAATAAGCTGTCGAATCTGCCCAATAAATTCAAGATCCTCATTTCCCATCTTTAATGACGGAAAATTTTCATATCAATGCGGACTGATCAGGTACGTGTATTGATATGAAACTTTTTCCTCTATACCCTAAATTCCTATTCTTTCTTGTACATTCCTCTCTTACCATATTCACTAGGCAGATGCAAAGTTTTAATTTCCCCACAATGTCCTTTACATGTTGGCAAAACATTTAATACCTTGCCTAATCAAATCCTTCCAAAAATAAACATCACATGGTGATTGGTGGATTCCTTCCCCCAGAACTATCATATTCATACATTAATATCATGTTCCTTTCTTTTAGAAAGGGTTTCTTAAAAGATAACCCACAGAATAAAAAATGGGATGCACAATAAACAACAACATTCTGATTCATCTCACAATAAGAAGAAAAAAGAAGCAGAGAACAGCATGTCCATTTCAACAGTCTCAATCGACTGATTTCTCAATAACATTAAAAATTAACCTTCAAGGTATATAAAAATTTACCTAAAGTAATTTTTAAGAACAACACATCATGACAAAATATATTTCTTAAAAAAAACAACACATTGGATTTCATAATCGGCTCCTCAGATCCCAAAACACCATCAAGTATCACAAACATCTAAAACACATAAAGCCCCAAATCCATCCCAAGTTCCCAACCAACCAACACATAAAAAAGAACTCTATATCCACAAAAGACTATAAAAAAAAGAGCACAACATTTGACATGCTCATATTTCCAGGCATCAGAGGCACACCGATCATACGGAGGAGACCCGACTCATACGGCGGTGGAGATCTTCCCGAGGCCGTCGTCGTTGACGCCGTTGACCGCCGCCTCGGAAGAAGCGGCGGCGGGGGCAGAGTCGTGGACCGTGGGTTTGGCGAGCATCAACGGCCGGTCCTTCGCCTCGGCCTCGTCTTCGACGTCGGTGGTGCTCAGGTTCATGCAGGAGCACCTCTCGAGGGAGGCGAAGAAGGCCGAGGCCACGCTCGCCCCCACCCAGTTCGCCATGCGGTCGAGCTTCTCGCACGAGATGAAGCTGCCGTTCTCCATCGATCGATCTGGAAAACCCTATATGAGAGAGAGAAGGAAGGTTTTGAATGTGAACGGGATTGTGAACAGGAAAAGCTGTTTTCTTTATTGTATTTTTTTTGGTTTGGTTTAAATAAAGGATCCAGAACCAGAGGTGAATAGAATTCGAGGAACAACTGGAGGGTATTTTTGATATTTTATCTGTCTAGGTGGTCGGACTGCTAGAGGCTTCAAATTGCGACCCGTATAGAGAAAAAAAATAGTAAATAGGAGAGGTACAAGACAGTAATAGCGTGTTTTATTGACCTTCCCATCTATATGTTTATAGTTAATATTCAATTAAGTTAGTAGATTTTTTAATGCCATGAAATGAATAATAGTTTTATGTTTTTGGGAAAAATTGATGTATACCCATATAATTTTATGAAAACTCCCTGCAATTCTGGCAAATGTATGAAAATCAGAATTCAAAATTTCTGTAGTATTTAATCTCTTCATGTCTCTATCATATTAAATAATACTTATTTAAATCTTTGTAATTAACCAATTAGATTGTATGGTTTATTTAAAATTTTCCTATTTTTTTTCCCTCAGATGTATGGTTCAATTACATGTAATGGATATACTTAAGCTTCTAAAATATAATATTTCCTCTATGTTTGATTGATGATTAAAAATAGATATACAATCCTATGACTATATAAAACTTACTGGTGAAACATTTCATTGCTTAAAAAAATATGTTCCTCAATAATGAACATTTTTTTAAACTATTTTTCATATTGAATTAGTTTATAAAATATGTCTTCAATTTTTTTATGCTATGTTTTTCTTGGAATCTTCTAAAAATTTATAGAAAAATCAATGTGATTATTTAAAAATATATACTGATTTATTTAAACTTTATTTTATAACAAATTATAGGGAGTTTTCATAGTTTCAAATTGTGTTTCTGTTTTTTATTGCTAGTAATTTTGAGTTAAGCAATGTATTATAGAAAATTGAAAACTATGAATTTGATTTTTAAATTTGTTTGTCTCAATCGATATATTTTGTAATGGAGAATTGTAGATGAAGTTGTAATTTTTTTTTGTTTCAGTATCTGTAATGAAAAGATGTTAGATGACGGAGAAAATGTTGAATAAATTTAAAAAAAAAAACTTCAGTTAAATTGTAGATCAATTTGTAAAGTGATTGTTCGACGAATATTTTTTTTTATAGATTATGATATTACATGTGCCAGGAGATGGAGATGTTGATAAATTATAACGGAGGTATTTTTGTCATATACAAAAAAATTAATTCAAATTAAATTATTACCTATAAGTGTTGTAGGGACTGAATTTAAATTTTAATAAGTTTCATGAGGACCTATTCCAATTTGTATACTCTTGAATCGAGAGTTTTATGTTTTATTAAATTTAATTTGAAATAATAACCATATATACATTTTAAACTCGGGGACATTCATGATGTTTTTATGAAATTTTAGAGTGACTTTTTTTTAATTGTAATACCTTTTCACTTATAAGATTTTTTCAGTAAATTAGGAGTTTAAAGAAAATTTTTCCCTATGTTTTATTGAATTTAATTTGAAATAATAAATATAAATTTCAATACAACTCATATTCATATTTTTTAGATAATAAAAATATATTATTAATTTTAATTGTAATACGTTTTCACTTATAATTATCATAATTTTTTTTATGAATTTTCATTAAAATGCACAAATCACGCAAGTTAGATTGATTTATTAAATAATAATAATTACTACTTATTATTATTATTATTATTATTATTTTATTTTTATAGATAATTAGGAATAGAAATATCATACTATATATTTTAGCACCGCATAAAATTAGTAAATAATAATATGAAATTGGTGAACCAACCTCCGTCATTGGTATTATAATAATCATTTCAATAAAGGATACCAATCCGCATCTGGAACCGTCGATTTCTAATGAATCATGCGTTGCGTGTGAAGGCTGACATGGACACGTCAGTGCCACGTGGCATCAGAAGGGATCGGACCGGATAGAGATCATAAGGTCCGAAGGAGGGAAGAAAAAAAAACGCAAACGCAGTTGTGAAAATGCAGACCGTTGCGTTACCGCGAAGCGGATTCCATGTCGGTCCGAAACGCTACGGGCTCCCGACACCGAAATCTCGATCCCGTCTTCGCATCGGATGTTGCGGTGAGAGTGGATTTGCATTTCTTGATTTTGTTGAACAATTTAGAATTGTTGATTTGATTGAAATTTTTGTTGTTGTAGCTGTTGATGATAGAACCACAAGTCGAGAAATCTTATTATCCTCATTGAATGATTTGAAGAAGGTAGCTTGTGGAGTACTTGTTGCATTGGCGGTGAACTCTGCGTCTCCGGTTGTCGCGGCGACACAGGTCATTGATTTTCTATTCCATGCAAGTCTTTGGAGTGGGCACAAATATTTTAGTGTGGTTGATTTTGGAGCATGGTCGCTAGGTTTTATAGATGTTTGATAAAGTTGGACAATTGGATTGAACAACTTCATTTTGTCGATTTGTGCACTTAGGTTGTGTTTGGAAACGTGTTGAAAAAGTGTGATTTTTAATAAGGTAGGTTACTCGATTCCTAAGCGTGTGATTTTTAATAAGGTAGCTTACTCGATTCCTAAGAAGCTCACTTTCTGTGCTTTCTAAAAAACATAATTTTTTGTACTAGAAACTATAAGTAAATTTTTAATTAAATTTTTGTTTTTGGAAGACGTTTGGAAACATGTATGCGCCTTTTGCTTTTATCAAAACAAAAGCAAGTTCAAACACGTTTCCAAAAGCTACCTTAGTACTTTTTTATGTGATATTCATTTAGTTTAGATGGTTTACCAGGTACCACATTTTCCATAATTTAAAAGGCCACCCGAATTGTCATTGCCGCCTTCACAGCCAATACATAAGTTTTTGCATATGTTTCTCGAACTAATGATCAGAATACATGTCGAACACAATTTAGCTATCTTTGTGCTTTTACTGTACTAATTACATTTCTAAAACAATTTAACTCTCTTTGTAATTTCACTGCACTTAACTCGTATCATTTATGGATGTACCCTTGCCGTATTGAATGAAACTCTTGCTAAATGTTTGTCGTACATGAACTTTGTGTCTGGGAGTACTGTAAGCAAATCATAGAAATTGTTTATATTATCAACTGATCTGAGCTGCTACTATGACGTTGCAATTTAAGGAATGTCATTATGTGTAGCACTATGTCGATGGATCTCTTTGTATCAACTGTAAGGATTATGGTGGCTGTTATTTTTTTTCTTTGATTTCTCCCTTGCATAGACACATGATAAAAAGGTGGTTGTGGGTGTACTTGTGTGTTTTTGGTTATGAATTGTTATCCAATCCCCTCAGGTGACATGCCTTGTGCATTCTATGATGCCGCGCTTGATGTGTGAATCATATTCATATTATGATAGGGAGACCTACAACCACTATGGACCTAGGGTTCTAGGAGGAAGATTTATATATTATAGCCAGAACCTCATGTATCAATGTTCAATTTGGACACCTAAAAGTATCCTAATGTGTGTTGGAGATGATAGACATGTGTGGAAATGTGAGAATATCTTGAAGAAAGCTCTAACTCTAGATATGGGATGGCAAATTTTACAAGGATTGGAGTAGGGGAGGAACATCATACAAGAGAAGACGAGTGAACATTTTGACTTCTTATGGCCTTTGTGAATCTGTAGTCCGTAGCTCTGGTTCTTATCTATATTTCTCCTAATTTTGCCTGCAGAGGTTGCCTCCCTTGTCAACAGACCCAAATAGGTGTGAACAAGCATATGTTGGTAACACAATTGGGCAGGCAAATGGAGTATATGACAAACCAATCGACCTTCGATTTTGTGATTACACGAATGAGAAATCTAACTTGAAGGGGAAGTCCCTTGCAGCAGCTTTAATGTCGGAGGCCAAGTTTGATGGTGCAGATATGTCAGAGGTGGTGATGTCTAAGGCTTATGCAGTTGGAGCAAGCTTTAAGGGTAATTACAAATATTAAATTGTTACCAATATTTGTTTGTTTCTATGCTTAAGCATATGGAATTTATTGTCCTTTTACTTGAATGCTGATCTTAATTGGTCTTATATCTGCCATTTAGCAAATATTTAGATTTTTTGGGATCTCCTTTGCGTCTAGAAGTAATTAAGACGAAACAAAGTAGGGACGATCATAATCCGCTTCATCCCAATAGCTTCAGTAATTCCTTTTGAACTCTGATTCATGGCAATTCATGTCCAAGATCTTGTACTTACTGAAACTTAAAAGTTTCATGTCCTTCCTAAAATATTGCTCTTTCCCTTCTCTGAGCCCTGAATTCTGGCACCATTTTGGGCTTGCATTGCACATGTTTAGATAATCCTAATTGATCTTTATATGAGTTCACCTCTTATGAGAATAGTGGAATAGGGGGAGAATAAACCTAAAAAGCTATATGGGTGGAAGTAATTGATGAGTATAGCTATGCCATAATAGGTGGGAATAAACTGATATTTGTATTCCAGTTCTCCTCTGGAATTGTGTTATTTTATCTAATCTATTCCACTGGTATAAAGAGAGCTCACATGTCAAATCAACTATTGTTACATCTTATATAAACATGCACCCACAGGTCAAATCAAATTTTCACCTTTATAATCATTATCTACATCTAATTCACATTTTATCTACAATTATCCATGGTCAATCAAACAACAAAAATTTCATTATTACGTAAACATAACCGAATGGAAAATCACTTATTCCACTAGTATAGTCATAAACCCCAAATAACCTGTATCTCTATCCAAATAGCACCTACATGTGCTAAGTGGCATTTTTCCTACTTAACTAATTACGAAAGATACCATCTTGACACCTTCATCTTGGTAGTCACCTTCCTCATGTGTTGGTGTTTTTAATTGCCTGTCACACACATCTTTCAGGCATTACCACTCTCTTCTAGAATATATCTTTCAGTTTTATCATACATGTTGATCTAATATCAGTCTAGCCCAAAACGCTTAGTCTTTATTGCAACTCGCACATGTTGTGGTTTTTTTGAAGTATGCTTGCTTATGAAGTACATTTGTTTTTTCAAAAAAATGTAGTATATGCTCGTATGAATTGAATAAATTTTTTTTTTACATTTTTCCATAATAGAGTATATATTGACATAATGCAACATATACTACGTTAAATGATTTCATATATTGCGAGAGTGACGTGATTGTAAAACTGACTCCTTTGTATTAGTCATACTATCACTATGTAACTCAGTGCAAATTTCGATCATCATGTTCATTACTCTATGTTCAACTCCAATCCTGTCAGCTCATGTAAACATACGTCTGCTCAGGTTTGCAATTGTCCACGCTATATCACTAGCACATCTATAGAAAACATGTACAAATCACTGAAGGGAACTCCTTTTGATGTCACAGGAACGGACTTCTCAAATGCAGTTCTGGATCGTGTCAATTTTGGAAAGGCAAACCTCCAGGGAGCTGTTTTCAGGAATACAGTCTTATCAGGCTCCACCTTCGTCGATGCGCAACTTGAAGATGCTGTGTTTGAGGACACGATTATAGGCTACATCGACCTCCAAAAGCTGTGTGTGAATAAGACGATCAACGAAGATGGAAGAGCCGTGTTAGGGTGCAGGTAACCGTGGCTCCCCACTGCCTTCAGAGATTTATGTTGGATAAATGTTGTACAGAAAATACATCGATGCGATGACAGGCTTGGTAACATATATTGTATCATATCTGACATTCCTTCATTCAATCTGCAAGAATTTTGTATACTTCATACAACAATGTCAGTAATATGGTACCTCACACATATGTGGGAAGTTCCCATGTTCAGCAAATTGAGTGTGGTCTTTTTTTTTTATAATACATTTATGAATTTGTAATCAGAAGCGCATTTTTTTCCTTTTAATTTTCTTTTCTTTTCGTTTGAACGTATACCATTTTTTTCTTTTTCTAAAGAAACATTTTGTTTTATCATAAAAAAAAACTTTTTTTTGTTTGAAAGAAGGTATTGTATACTCAATTCTTTCAAATATCTCATTGATATAACTAAGATAGTGTTTAGTTGCACCATTGGATAATTTTTTCATTTGTAGAAAACCGTTTCTACAATCGTACAACTAAACAATTTTAAATTGTAGTTTCTGCTGACAGATTTTAAACAAATAATATTCAAAAGTTACTATTTTAAAAAATGAGGAGAAAGCTTTCTACCTAATCAATTTTAAAACCAAACACCCTCATAGTGATATCTTTATTTACATTATGTAGAGGAGGGATGTTCCAGTAACGATTAAATCCATGTTCCAATTCTTGAAAGTATAAAATGCGCAATGATAAGCTTCATTGATAGTCAAGATTTAAAATCAACGAGGTACGTATGCAAATTATGGAGTTCGAATCACTAGAGTAGCACTAAAGGGGCGTTTGATAACAATGTTTGAGAGTGAATCTGCTTTTTAATCCATGTTCCAATTTGTAGAAAACCGTTATCAAATGCATTTCAAGATACATAATTTAAAAAATTACAACTTTTAATGCAAAAATGTTACTTTTTAAAAATTACAGAAAATACACTTTCTAAGAATCAAAGTCCATTTAAACTACTTTATTAAAAAAATTTTTTTTAAATGTGTTTTCAAACGCTACCTAAAAACAAAATAACAAGAAACCATACCACCAAAAAATATTGTTATACTAAATCCTTTTCACAGCCTAAATGCAATCATATATATTTATTTAACCCCCTCCACTACATATACGTCGTTAAATTTTTTACATTTTTTAAATAAATTGTACTATTCAATTTATTGATATATATATTTTACCTTTTATAAAATTAGGTACCTCATTAAATGAGTTATATAATTTTTTAAAAAATGAAAACATAGGATGACCAAGTTTTAGACAGTAAAATGGCCTTGAGTGTAACATATTCCAATAAGAAAACAAACAAGAATAAGCCCACGTTTTCCAGCACGGAAAACTTCATCAATCTGTCCACTAAAAAAATTTTCATCTGTTTTATTGCTCACTAGAGAATGAACATCTCAGAGTTTTCAATTTTCTGTACAAAAGAGTTCACCACTCTGAACTCTTTTGTAAAACAAATTGAAAAGGTAATGCAAAATATCCCCAATGAAAGATGTTACGAGCAAGCAATTCCCCCTTCCCTCGATGTCAGTTTTAGCTGAGAAACAAACAACTTTGTGTCAGAATTTCAAAATAAAGAAATGAAATTTAAATCAGATTCTTCAACATGAATAATCAATAGATGAGAAAGCAAAAATTAAAGAACACCAAGATTATCATATGTTAATGTCCTGTTGACCATCGGTTAAAATGCAAATAATGAGATTCAGTGAATTTGCAATGTCTCAAGATGTTGAAGTCTTTATGAAATGCATAAAGGATAGTTCACTGTGGCATAAACAAGAATGACAAAAACAAAATAACTTTGAAACACGCATTTATGAAATGAAACTCAAGCCATAGAAGAAGTAAACATCTAGTCTCCCCCATAATATCTGAGAATTAAGCACTATCATGAAGATTTTGAACCAGTCAGACACAGATATGAGAAGGTTAATAAGTCAAATCATTCGATACAGAAGTTGTTCTTTTAATGGAAATGTAAACTGATCAAATAATAAACAGAAAAGGTAACTGAACCAGTTTGAATACCTCTGTAGATATTATACTTACTTCTGAAATTAACATAAGGTACACAAATGGGATCGCACAAGTCTATAAAAGGAGGATTAGTTGTTTTCCTTTGTCATATACCTAACCTCAAACAGAAGCGACCATTCATAAAAAGCAAACCAAAATTACAGAGAAAACTCATCAAATTATATATAGTTCAGTCAGACCCTCCTGAACTGTTGCTGTGATTAGTCCAAATTTGCATCTTATGTCAGACAGCATGAAACCAAATGTCTAGCAAAAAAAAAGCAGTAGTGACAAACCAAGTACCTTGGATATATGCAAGCAATGTGTGTTGAAATCTCATAAACATCATCGGCGGTGACATGGATGAGTAGATTAAAAAACCTTTCTGTGGAGTAACATGACTTTCTAAGGAGGGGCAGACTTCATTAAACAGTTAATTAACCTAATAATCCAAACTGGAAACAAAAAGCATATTTCCTACGAACCCAATTCTCTCTCTAGATCCAACATGTAAGTATGATTAATTAAGATCATTAATAAACCGATTTCCACAGATAAATGACATCAAATTAATGCGCAGAGATACTATGTTACACAATGTGAATGAAACAGTGATGGCGGTGGCGGCTTTAAGGCAACAACAGGGATCCGAAAAGCTGCATGCCATGGTGGACGCCTCATTGAAGCAAGGTGGTGGTCTACCATTAGGGGAAAAAAATAAAACAAGACAAATCTCAGTATTTCATTATGGACTAACATTTAATAAAATATTATCTAATATAAGCTTCATAGGACCCTACGTTCCTCCCAACCTTGGGAAGCATAAGAATAAGAAATAAGGGGCAGAACCCCTGTTTACTTCCCCAGTCTCAGAAAGTACAAGAATTATGAAAAAAAACAAAACAGATGCCCAGATCCCTCATCTTCGCTGATTTCAGAAGTAAAAAGAAAGAAGAAAAAATGGCATCTCACTTTTTCACTGCCTAGTTTAGGAGAATCAAGATGGAAAGACCAGGATCTTCAGATTTACTGCCTAGTTTTAATTTATACGCTTAGCATAGTGAATGATGCTTTATAATGTTTAACTCTAATGTAAAATTTCTATCTAATCATAAAGATCGAGTGATAAATATTTAACAAATCTACTAAGCATAGAAAGAGAAGTGAATCATATATAGTAAGGCTTGAGGTAATTGACTCACTAAACCTACAATGCCTTGCAAAGTTTGTGGCACCATGGGGCGCCACACCATGCGTCACTGCCATGACAGCCACCATGGCCGATATATGTATTATTCCTGAATAGGAAATTATTTTATTGAACTGATGAGACAAATTTCATGGCATTTCTGGACAGTGTATATTGCCCCATCAGCACTATTCTAATATAAAAAAATTGCCCATTTGAGGGAACTTAACGTAAATCCTCAACAAGGCCCTCAAATTGGACTTGAGACAAAAAATTTGATAAGCAGATAACCTCTCAGAGTTCTCCTAAACTATTCGAAAGTATGGATGAGCTCTATCTTCAAATGACCTGCTTTCTTAAAAGGTAACCTATGCACTAAATTGTTCACATGCTCAACTGTTCTAAGAATTGTTCATATTTGGTATACTGTCAATTAAAAAAATTCACTGATAGTATAAAAGCTACGGTAGAATATAAATTTAAAAGGCATATTAATACTTGCAAGGATAATCATCCATTTGAGATGAGCAAAAGATTGATATCTTTTTCTTTTTCTTCAATTTCTACATAATTGGTAGTTGGAGAAAATACACACCATGTTCTGGTCATAAGTTGCAATTGACTTGCATTAAGGAGCTGAAATTTTGTCCATGTTCTCTCAATCCGTTATGAACTGCTCGGACTACTTAAAGTCAATGTTGTATTTAAACCAGGATTGGTTTTGCAAGGTGCACTTTCCGAAGGAGTATTGTTTCTCGAATTAGCATCATCCCATGCCTTATCAAAATCATGCTCCAGACGTTTTTCAACAGTTTTTTGAGCAGCATAATTTTCTGGTTTTGAAGAATCTGGAGATAGGAAATGGTTCTCAACAGTCGGAATACAGGTTCCCTCATGGTTGATACCATGCTTACTCCTCCTGTAAATAGATGGTCGATTAAAGCTCCTTGCTTTACTTTTCAGAAAAGATTCTGGAGTGTTGGTGTTCGAAACACGTTGAGTATCACTGGGCGTAGACGACTGAATTTTACTATCCTTTAGCATCCTAGAAATCTCCGTGCATGGAATGTTCCCATTTGCAGAAGAGTCTATGTTTGATGGAACAGGTTCATCAACCAAGGAACCAAACTTAGCAACTGTAGACTGTATTGGTGTGCAGGGACTGTTATTATGATTAACAACTTCACTGGATTTACATTTGCGTGACAGTGGTACTGAAGAACTGTTAACTTCACCATTCAGTCTTGCACCAGGAACAGTCAAGTCATTTCCAGAAGGCACCCATTCCATCGACTTCTGATCACATTCAACTTTCTCCTTAACAAGAGATTTAGACTCTTGAATTTCCTCCTGAAGAGATGAACTTCATATCACAAATAAAAAGATATATTTTTCATTATTCTATTAGGTTTTAAAAAATCATGTCTGTGAGATTTACCTTCAACCCTGAGCATAATTCTGGAGCCAGATTCAGATTCAGATTCAGATGCTCTGTCCCTACACTTGCATTTTTTCGTCCCAAATCCACTGAGGCAACATCATCAATTCCCTGCGGCTTTAATTCATGATAAACTGGACCTCCTGTATTCTTATTTCCACTCATCAAAGATTTGGGATGCCCAGAAATCCATTGTGCCTCGTGTTTCTTTTTCAAAAAGCAGTTCCAACGATTTTTTATTGCGTTGTCTGACCTGTAAATAGATATAAAAAAGTAAAAAAAATTATTTGTTTCTTTCAAAGACTATTATATATATGTGTGCACACAAATCCCTCCCTGCTCATCAAACTCCAACCAGATTTAAACCATCAGACTAAAGCAAGCCATGTCTGCACAGATCCAAGTTCAAACTTTAAGACTTACCTGACAATACAGAGAACATGGGAAACTTATTTACTACCTGTTGGTCGGTTGATCCTTTGCTAACAAAAATTAAGCAAAAGCACATTTCACATATTAATATTCAGAGTTTACATAAATTGCTAGATGTGTCAGATTTTGAAAGATTAATAACTCTCACATGGTATTCTGCATGCTCATTGTAGGAGCTTAAACCTAGATAAGATGAACCAGTTTGACACCCAATTGTCAAGAACAGTAATTAGCTTGTCAAACAAGAGGAGAAAAATACCATAAAATCTAGACTAACACTTCATTTTCTTCCCTAGAAAATTTGAATAAAGTTATAAGAAATTCATGTATGATATCTCACCATTTCATCAACATTAATAACTTGATTAATTTAAAAATATGAGAACATTGAACACAGGTCATAGAAATCACTAACCAAGATGGCCAAAAATGTAAATCCAGGCTATTTTCTTTTTCCCAAATCAAGCACACAATGCACAGAAGATGTGCAATTTCAAGTGCTTTCCTATCAGCAGTTTTCAGTTTCTCGCTGATACTTGTATGGTTATTCACTCCTCAATATTAAAAAATGTTGTTAACTATTTATATTATAATAACCAACATTTCCAGATCTAATATACATAATAGTCAATGAACTATTAAAAAACAGTAGGGGGCAAACTGGTGATACAAGCACTTCAATGGGTTACATCAACAAGACTTGGAAATTAAGAACTAGAGCTATACCTTCCAGGTAGTAACTTTGTTGCTTCTGCCCATTTATTCCCATTCATTTGGACATGATGGACAAGAGTTTCATCTTCCTCTTTTGTCCACGCATCTTTCTTTAGTTTAGGATTCAAATGATTACTCCACCTGAACAATGAACATTATTTTGAGTACAAGGAAATGCAACTTTTAAGAAATCTTTAACATTTTTCTTAAAAAAGAAATAAATGAGAAAGATTTCACAATTTTAATTTTATGAAGTAAAAAGGCTCAAACCACTAAAATAAATGCATCACTAAAGTGAGAGTAAAAATGGATGCCATGGTCGTCAAAGTAGGATAAAGAAATTCTTCCACGGTGTATCTAGATGTTGCTACAGCATCTTATATCTAACCATTAATCTACTAAATCCTGGCCATCACATCTATGTCATTACCAATTAGAAGATTACAACTATTGAGCTCTATTGGTAGTCTACACTAATCTTGAAGAAATTGAATCCCTAGTCCCTACCAATTAGAAGATTACAAGTATTCAGCTCTATTGGTAGTCTACACTCTACATCAATCTTCAAAAAATTGAATCTAATCAAGTTTTGTAAATTTTTTTTTTTGTAAAATGAACCATATGATTAAAAAAGACGCAAAACCAATATTATTTGCCAAATACCACCTAGATTATCAATAGTTTCAGCTAATGAAGTCATGATCCTTCTGCCATTGGGAGAATATACTTAATTCTATTCAAATGTGGATATGATGGAAATTCAACATCAAATTTTATGATAAATATACTCAACTCAGGTAAGCAAACAAAATAGATATTGATGTGAAAGATAGACAGCTCTCTGTTTAAAGGATAAATCTAGAGTATATATTGATTTGATGTAAGTAATTTAGCCTACCTTTCTCGGCATTGTTTCCCTGAGCGAGCCGGAAAGGGCAAGGACTTTACAATGAGAGACCACTTTTTCCCATGTTCACGTACACCCTCAATAAGACGGTCATCCTCCTTAATTTTGAACATATAATAACATGAATGAGCATATAAGACAGTACCACCAGAAAACAAGAAAGAATGCCAGTACCTCCTTTGTCCATGGTCCTTTATTGAGAGCAGGATCAAGAACCTTCATCCAACGATGCTGGCATTGAACCACCCCACGACCAGGCAAGGCTTCGGCTGCAAGAAGCCAAGATCATTATCAAGGCAAATACCAATAGCACTAAATAATGTTGAACCTTCTAGAACAAAATATCAATTGAAAAACATACAATATGACAAGCATTCAAATTTCAATTAACACATTTTTTTTTAACTTATCAATGTCTGATCCGACCAGACCCCCCTGCACATGCGCACACACCCATAGAAAAAATATAAAACACTTGATAAGTTAACAATCTCTACTACAGGTAAAAACTGAAGATTATGCTGATTTTTTCGCCGTGTTGGAGTATTATATAGGACATAATTTGAAGAAGAGAGAAAGTTATGAGGCTGCACATAAAGTAGAAAGCCATGAATTTTATGTCATCAAACGAATTGAAGTGTTACATAGGGCATAACTCTAAGAAGGGAGAGAGAAAGTTTTGAGGCTGCGCATAAAGTCGAAACCCATGAATTTTTTCAACCTATTGGAGTATTACATAGGTCATAACTTGAAGAAGGGAGAGATAAAGTTATGGGGCTGCACATAAAGTGAAATCCATGAATTTTATGTTATCAAACCAACCCTTCAGAGATCTACCGTTCATGCCAAATGCCACCCACATTGTCCCACAATGGAGCAACCACCGCTGAATTCAAGAGTAAGAGAAACAAATCCAGTATCATGACTGACATCATTGTAGTCATCATCCAGCCTTCAGCATAACCGGTTATATGACATGCGTTTAAGCTCATCAGACATCATATTCAGAGTATCAAATGAATGCCATCATAATGTTACCACATTGTGGGGAGGGATGGGCGGCAAGGAGTTGAGAGTATCATACAAAACTATAAAACTGCCATGTGCAAGTATCACATTCAGAAGAAAACTAATAGAGCTATATTCCAAGCATAATCTAGGAAGAATAAGAAAGCAAATAAGTAGAATAGCATAGGCTATAAGATTGCACCAATTTTCTTCCAATTTTTGCCGTTGTAATGTTTGACGTTCTTGGTCAGTGTCTCATCCTGTTCCATGTTCATGAAAATGAACAGATCAAATCACATAGTAAGATAAATGTTGGTCAATAAATCTCAGCAAATCAAAAAAGAAAAGGCTCAAAAAATATTTTTTATTTCTAAATTTATTCTTTGATACTTGATAATGGCGCACTCTGGTGCCGATCAAAGAAAACATTATGAGCAGGGAAGATGAAGAAGAAAGGAGATTCAATGTTCTTTTTCCTTTTTTTGGTCTAAAGCCACATTGAGTAACCCACACGAGGTTGCCATTTTGTCTAGTGCCATGGGTTACTTTCTCCCCATAGGTCTGAATTTCAGATACCTCCGGGCTTACGCGATGCACATGATTTGTGGGTGATTGTGTGCATGAGGGGTTTTCCCAACCAATTGAGGTTCCTCATGCCAAAATAGAGTTATTAATGCGCATTCATAGAGCACCAAATAATCCAAAACCTAAACTAACTAGGATTCCTTTGAAACTTATAAAGAGTGCCAAACAATACATTATTTCTAGTGACTCCAAAATTAAATCTAATAAAACTCTACAGTATAATGAAAAAAACCCAATATAAATTAAAATGAAAAATCTCTAACTACATTCTTCATCAATTTCATACCAGGTTTCTGCTAAATTAGTTTTTCAAACTTTGATTTATCTATCAACTAGTGGATGTAGATCTGAAGCAGGAAAAACTGCGACAACATAACAATGAGCACTACATAAAGGAAAGAAATGCAAATGAAACGCTGAAATATTTTAATTTTAATGTCTCTTCTCATGAGGTTTCCAAAGCAACAACAGATGCCACAAAATGGATTTTCCAGAAGATAGGAATTATTGGGATCGGACACATCAAAGTTCACATGATCAATCATTCTAAGAATAGAAGGATATGTTTAATTGAACCCAAAACATATAAAACATTTCCACTTAACAAATATAACTATGATCACAAATCACCTCTGTTGCCGTCCATTTCCCCTGTGTTGACCTCCTGGTTGGACCTGTAATCCTCCTGGAACAAAGGAACACAATCTTAAATATATATATATAATAAAATAATACAAGAAGCTGCAAAACTTCAATATTATCCTGAAATTTGCAAAAGATGCCGACTCCATGAATCAATTAAGAAATAAAAACTAAGCAGATAAATTATGTATTGGGGCATTTAATTAAAAATGAGATTTTCCAAAATTCTTAGTAGTCAAATTTTGAAGCAAATAATGATCTAATATGATGGATAACAATTCTCAATACAGTCAGGCTACATGCAAGTAAATGAACAAGAGGAAGAGAGATGGATGTTCTATCTTTGCATCTAATAACATCGTAGCCTTTCATTTAATATACAACATAAAAGATGTACTTATCTAGTATTAATTTTAAATCTATTTATTACTGGTTGAGTTGTGATTCGTTTGAATATCGGAGTTACACTCAGAATAGAGCCATAAAGTATAAACCCAAGAAAAACTAGAAACAACACCAAATTATTAGATGGAGCTTAATATCATAACTGTATTATAGGCTACTTTTTTTGTAATAAACTTTAAAGATATTATTTAAATAAATACACAAAACACATTTTTCATGGCAGATTACCCAAGTGCATATTGATCCTTAAAATCAGAGATTTAATCACCCGACTAGAAAAACTACCCCCCGCCCCACCTCAATCTGTGAATTCTAAGATTTCCATGTATTACACATTTCAAAAGGATCTGAACTACATAAAGAAGATCAAGATGCATACTCATGGTAGATGCAACAAAAAATTAAAACTACCATACAACTAATGAACTAAAACAAATAAAGAAACCACATACATAAGTACAGTTTCTTGAATCATGGGCGGACCCAGTCGGGTAAAGAGTGGCAGTTGTGTCCTGCCCAGCACCCCCCCCCCCCCCCCCAAAACACATACAAATTTGGTCTTTTATCGACAATTGAAGTGGCGGGTAAACGAGGGTTGAAGATTTGATTTTGACGAACAACCTCAACAAACCGAATTCAAAACCTTTCCCTACTACAACAAGCCAAAACCCTAAAAACAATCCTTTTTTTTCATGAAAAAAAAACGACCAGTGGATCTACAGAAGCAGATCCAACACGAGATCTCTAAGAACCCTAACCGACGAGTGAAAGAACCCACTTTTAATACAAAAAACAAATGACTCGGATCCCCCGAACCGTTTCAAGCTCGGATGCTGAGGAGGTAACCGTCAAACGACGCTGTGAAGGAGAGGAAGACGAAGCAGAGCACGAGAAGAACAGACGGGTTTGAGAGGAGGAGTTGAAGTTCTAGTTTAAAGAGATGCGAAGATCTTGGGACGCCATGGTTAGGGTTTTTACGGAAGATCGAAATTCGCGGGAAAGCCCGGAGATACGACGAAGACCAGGTAGTAAGTAAATCCCCCCAAAACGAAGTGTCTAGTACGGTTTTTATTTTCAAAAAAAAAAAAAAAAAAAAAAACTCTCCCTTTCAAAGGAACAACAACGGACCGCGTTTTGGTAATAAGACGTAAATGCCCTTATCGTTAATAAATTTATTGCAATTCTAATAGATGGATCCGTTATTTGAGGAGGATATCTTTCTCGAAATCTCGGTGTTTTATAATAGATCGAATAAAATAAAATCTGATCATATATTTAATTTTGGAATCAATCAATTTTTGGAAAGTTCATTATAATTATAACAAGAAAAGAAGTCTCTGTTATGAAAAAAATCAAACAATATTTTTATTAAAAATGTTTATGACATGGTTATTTGTTTATGAATGAATGTCAACATGTAAGCTTTTTTCTTTTTTTTTAAGTTATAGAGCTTAATCTGTATTTACCGTTAATTATGTGCGATATCTATGGATCATAAAACGAGAATATACAAACTCATATATGAAATAAATAGTGATAAATGTGATTTTTAATTATTTTTTCTTGATTTGTTCTACCATTCTTATAAACTGTGATTGATTGTTCTAGTCAAACAAGATGTGTATGCCCCTTTAATATATCATACTGAGTACTACTTTTTTTCTAAAAAATGAATGAATGTTTGATTAATTGATGAAAGAATAATTGATTCCTTCAAATTTCTATTTCATTTTTTTTTCTTATTTATGACTTAGCATGCTTTTAATTTTCAATTAAATATAAGTAGATTTGTTATTTATGTTATTATGTGAAATTCTCCACACATTGCAGCCCTGTTTTGTAACCACTTGAGTTGCAGACGTTACGCCGTCAAATATCAAACGGAATTTCAAATGCGCAAGCCCGAACGTTAGGAAGATTTAAAGCTTCAACTCCCACTTCTCCAGTCCACGTAGGACCACTCGCTGTCTCTCTGCCTGTTATGAATTGGAGAAACGTAGGCCCTTGGATTTGGCTTATCGACTCCTAACCGTCCGATGTTTCAAAGCGTGTTTAACGCACAAAATAAATATAAATATTTTCCAATGTCAAATAAATTAAATTTTTACAAAAACAGTTTTTTCAGATCATGAATTCTAAACCGGTATTTTTGAATTTCAAATTCAAATTATATATTATTGACAAAGTCATTTCATGCAAATCAAAATGTTAACATGATAATATCGAATCACAACGAACCAACCTAATTAACAGGTAACACGTTAAACATACAAATTTGAAAAGAAAAAAAAATTGGCCCACATTTTGCGAGACGTCTGATCAATGGACCTTCCCGCACGATCCTCCGATCTTCTTCTCTTTCATCTGCGGCCCTGTCAACGGAAAATAAAAATAATTCAAATGAGTTAGATTAAAAAAAAAACTAATTTTGAAGAATTAAAAGAAAATCGCGATTACTCGATATCAATGCTTTAGGCCTGCTTTTGAACAGTATACGCTGACGTATAATACCGATGACTTCCAATTCTGCCCTCGACGATTCCAAGCAATCCCCGGACTCTCCCTCCGACGCCATCTTTTTCTTCAGCACCAGGAGCGGCTTCTTCAGGGGCATTTTCGTCCCGGACAATTCGTGATACCCAACCGTCAAAGTGTAACTCCCCTGAACAAAACACAAACGACCGCCGTCAGATGAAGATCGGAGGGCCAATGGAGGGGAAGAGAGTGGGAGGAGGAGGACCTGGGAAGGAGTACAGCAGAGCCGTCCGATCTCGAGGTTCTGGAGGCGGTCTCCGATGGACGGCTGTGATTCAATGACGCCTGAAGCTCCACGATCGCCCACTCGGGGCATCCGCCACCATCGCCGCAGCCGCACCTCACTCGGATATGCATCTGCTTTTCTCGCGAGTCAACCCTTCTGTTTGAGACTTTTAAACAAAGTTTTGGCGGGAAAGTGTTTCTATTCGCGCCAAAACAGGGGAATGATGTCTGGGATATCTGGACCGTCCGATGAAGTCGATAATTTGACGGCCACGATCGCGCCACGTGGCTTAGGGCGCGGAGTGGCTTGAAGCGTGGGAAAGACGAGCCGAGTCGAGTTGAGCCGATCGATCTGGCTCGAACGAACTATAAATAACTTGGTCTACCTGTCCTGTTTGGTTTTTTCTTTTTTTTAAATTAAATTCAAAATCTGTGTCATCTTGGGAAGATCGACAGATCGATCAATCTCTCTTCCTCTCTCTCTTCCTTTGAATCGATTGTGAAGATGCCGCAAGGGACGCTGGAAGTTTTGCTCGTCGCAGCGAAGGGTCTCGAAAACACGGATTTCCTCTGTAAGTCTTCCTTCTCCATGGATCGTGATCGGTTTGATCGTTTCTTGATCCATTTGAAGCTGTTTGGGCTGGTGTTTTAAATTCAGATCTGGCTTTGCTTTGCTTCCTCTCGCCGTTAATTTTTAAGGATCGAATTTTGTTGTTCTGAGAATTGCTCGTTGTGTTGTGGTTCAATTGCTGATCTCGTGATCTTGTGCGTGTCTGATCTGATTAAGTTTCAAATCGGAGAGGTTTTGGTTCTCTTTAGGGTTCATTTTTGTGTAATTTTGTTCTTTGTCGGATCTTCTGGGAATAGTTTTATGTGTTGCTCTGCAACTTCGATTGAATTTTATTTGCAATTGAATTTCAACTAGTCTTTTTGAAATTTTGTATACTTTTGCCAGGTATTTCTTTTAATTTTGAGACGCTGAGATTTGTAATTGTGATTTAATGTTAATGTGATTTCCTGATCAGTTAATATGGATCCTTATGTGATACTCAAATGCCGCACGCAGGAGCAGAGGAGCAGCGTAGCGTCAGGTAAATGTTTTCTACCTATTCAATTATAGGATTTGTATTTCATGTGCGATGTATGTGCAAGATGAAAGAAAAACAGAAAGTTATGAAATATATGGATGTAAATTGGTCACATGTAGCATAATTATATCAATCACATAACAATCGCTTAGATTATTTAATTTGTTAATTGTGGGTGTTGGAGAAATGCAACATTTGTTGTCTGTTTGAGTGTTTCTAAACATGGAAGAGATAATGGAACGTACTTGGTTTCACAATAACAAACTTGATTTCTATTATGATGGAATACAACTACCTTTCCTTCTCTGTGTTAATTTTGTCTCTCTTCATAGTTATCTAAATCCGTCTTTGTAATAGTTGGATGTTAAACTTGTTGTACTTCATAGGTTCAGTCATGTTGACTCACATAAACATATAAAAAATTTCAATGCTAGCTTGGGAAATTTGCAAAGATAATGAATGTTGCAGGGCATGTTACCATGATTCGTGAAGATATCCATTTCGTCAACAAACAAGATTATAGAATCGATATTTTCCGCACTAGGCAGCTGAGTGTAGGAAGTAGGAACCAATGATGTAGACTTTAGAACCCTGGTTTTCGCTTCAGAGATGAATGTTTTGTGATAATTTATGATCTATGATGAAGGTATCTCATATTTCATGTATGCCTCATGTTTATACATTTTCAATTTCTGAAAAATTTGTTGTTATTTGTGAAAATATGGTTGTATTAGGTTTTATCAATTTTCTATTCAAGGATATTTAGGATTCATGAATTGATGTAGGCAAAGGAACTGAACCAGAATGGAATGAGAGCTTTGTGTTCACGGTTTCTGATGGTGCCTCTGATCTTACTCTGAAGATAATGGACAGTGATGTTGGTACTGATGATGATTTTGTAGGAGAAGCAAGGTGAGTTTTTCATATCATCTGTAGGTTTTGCATAATAACTTCTCTTATATGGATTCGCTTATACATAACTGTACATTTGACCCTGGTAAATATTCAAACATATTTTTATTTGACCTTTAGGTGCTATGCATTAAATTTACTAAATAATAACACAAATACAGATCATATTTAACATACAGCCAAATAGCTGTGCTCCAGGAGTTTTATCCTCTGTCTTGCTGTATTATTTCTTTCAAAATTTGATGGTTAAAAATTTTTGGTGTTTTTTGCAGCTTTTATCATGAGGATTAGTTCTCAATACTTTTAAATGTGATCACCTATTGTTTCATTCATTTCCTGTTTTATGGAATAATGCCACAGGATCGATTTAGAACCACTGTTTGTTGAGGGAAGCCTTCCTCCAACTGTATACAATGTGGTCAAGGATCAGGAATACCGTGGGGAGATAAAAGTTGGATTGACATTTACTCCAGAGGTATAATCTGTATTTGTTTAACTTCATCAGTTCTAATTCTAATCAATTCATCCACAATAAGCTATTCCTATGTTTTCCTGATTACTAGCAGTTCAAACTATATGGTACTAAATGCTTTGCGTTTATGTTTTCTCACCTTAAAAATGAAATAAATAGAAATAAGTTTTAATATTAAGAAAAGCGCTCGGGCTATCAGGATAAGTCCTAGGCTTGAGTCAGATGCACTTTGTGCCAAAAAAAAAGTTCAAAAGATTAAGAACATATTCGGTTTCTCCCTCCCAGCAGGCACTCTGAGTGATAGTCTTCTTTAGGTTTTAGTATTGATGTCATCAGTAACATGTTGTCAGTAATGTCACAAACAATTGCTAATATTATGTATTCTGAAGTTCTTGCCTTTGGTATGAACTGTGTCCCTTACCGTCATATATACACGCACACACACAAAAGAAGCACCTCTTAAGTAGGGATACTTTCGTCCGTGAGTAGGTTTAACCATGTTAATATAGATTTGGCACCGAATGTCTGATGCTGTGTTCTCACTCATGCATGTTTCTCCTGCTGAGATCCTTGAATATGATATTAATTAATTAATTAATCTGTGAATATTTGAAAACTCATGTTCAAATATAATGTATGCATGAACTGGGTGATTTAAAATTCACAACCTGTGATCCATTTCCTTTCATCTTCCTTTCCATATTGTTAATTAATCCCTCAATGAAATCAAGCGAAAAAAAAAAAATAATCCCTCAATGATGCCACTTTCAGGAACGCGTAGAGCAAGGTTACCACAGGGAGGAGAACTATGGTGGATGGAGAGAATCTTCTTAGGGTCTCAATTTAGACCCCAAATTCCATGTCTTATCTATAAAAGTATGGTTATGATTTCTGCTTAGATATCCCTATGACATTCTTTGCACTGGCTCTATGTATTGGAAATTGGAAATATGTACTTGTGTGAATGACAGTATAAAATAAATTGCAAAACATTTGCCTTGTGTTTTATCTTTTCCCAGTGTACGATTAAAGTTTCAAATCCATGTTGGAGGCAAGTAGGTATAGGATCTGACCATTCATATCTTTTCCAGTGTAAGATTAAACTTTCAAATCCATGTTGGTGGCAAGTAGGTATAGGTTCTGACCATTCATGATAAATTCTGCTATTTCTGCCCTTCATAACATTATGTTTACATCTTAAGCTGCGTTTTGATGTGATGTTGAAAACGCTAAGATTCTTAAAATCTTGTGTTTCAGATTCAGATTTTGAAAAATATTGTTTTATTAATTTTTCAACCACAAGATTTTTTTCATTAAAAAAAAAAATTGTGGTTTGAAAAGCTAAACACTGAAAATATGTTTGGATCAATTTTTATCTTTTCAAGCACAGAATCTATTTAAACTCATATCCAAACAGGGCCTCAGTTACACTAACTTGCCAATGTCATTTGAGATTGCAAAGCAAAATGACCAGTTCCGGTTACAATTTCAGGAGATGATGTTACATTGTTACAACAGCAAATTCAACCATCCCAGTCGGTTACAAAAGAATTTTGAGAGGCCAAAACAAGGAACCTAAGCTTCTATATCTACATGTCCTCTTTTTTTTCTAAATCAAAACGAGGTGACCTCTTTCCAGTGTTTCTTCAACTCTGCTTAGTCAACATTTGTTGTTGGACTTCCCACCAGAGTGAATCGCGGTGGAGATGCTTTGTTTCCCCTGCATCTGCACCTCCACCTGATACATGTTGGCTTTCTGGGAACCATTGTCTGAATTAATATGCACATGCGAGTTGCTTGAGACAGGGACCTGACCCAAACCGAGGTGCTGATTGAAGAAGTCCTCAATCACCGAAACATCTTCCAACACCGGAGCTGCCCCAGTGAGCGTCTTGAACGCAAATTCGATGCATGGGTCGGGCCAGGAATCCCCAAATGGGAAGGTGAGGGGAGATCCTGGGGTGTCCCCCACTACCAGCTGGTTTTCAAGGGAAGACTGATCATCCATGACCTTGTTTGACAAGGTGAGGCCGTTCGGATAGGGTTCACTGGATGGTGCGAACTTGGGCTGACTCGCACTGCCACCACCCCTTTGAAGTGCCTGGTCACTGATTCTAGAGTCTAAAGCCAGCTTGGCTTCTATACCAGCTAGTCGCTTTGATGTTCGACGAGGCCCAGAAATCAGCAATTTGTCTTTCAATTTACGCTTTCGTTGTCTTTTGACCCCATCATCTGGTGAAAGCCCTTCATATGTTGCTTTCAAAGATGGATCAAATGACTTCTCATCAACCAGATTGTCCAGCTGTTTGATCTTCGATTGCGACAGTTCATCTTTAGCCACCTCCACTGGTTTCTGATCTTCCACTTGACATGATTCCGGCGGCCTCTCCTCAGTCAGATCTATTATCAGCACTCTGACAGCCGGCTCATCTGAAGTAGAAGTGGAGTCAGTCCGGTTTTCGTTGTATGGCTTGTTTGTCTGCTTAACCGGTGACAATGATGAGGCTTCTCTCATTACCACCATTGAACTTCCAGCTAGTCGCTTTGATGTCCGACGAGGCCCAGAAATCAGCAGCTTGTCTTTCAATTTACGCTTTCGTTGCCTTTTGACCCCATCATCTGGTGAAAGCCTTTCATTGGTTGCTTTCAAAGATGGATCAAATGACTTCTCATCAACTGGATCTTCCAGCTGTTTAAGCTTCGATTGTGACAGTTCATCTTTAGCTACATCCACTGGTTTCTGATCCTCCGCTTGACATGATTCTGGCGGCCTCTCCTCAGTCAGATCTATTATCAGCACTCTGACAGCCGGCTCATCTGAAGGAGAAGTGGAGTTGCTCGGGTTGTCATTGCATGGCTTGTTCGTCTGCTTAACTGGTGACAGTGCCGAGGCTTCTCTCACCACCACCATTGAACTGACATTTTCCATCTGGCTTGAATCATCGTTTGCAATCTTTGCATCAGTTAGCTCCATTTTCGTAGATTGCGCATCTGAAAAGGAGAGCAGACTCGCTTTTAATAAAAAAATTAAAAAAAACTACTTTTATTTATATGGTGAGAGTTTGGAGTGTCTATGGAGTTCAATATAGCACCTATTCTACCTGCATTGCATATATGAAACCAACATCAAAATTGATATGAAGGAACTTGTTTCTATGATGCCCCACAACAATTGACAATTCTTCATCTGTAGTTTTTACTGAAGATTCCCAGAATGAAAAAACATGCAAGGACTGTTTTTTCACTATGAAACTTAGAAATTCATACTGACAGAAAACATATTCTTCCTTTGGTGGCTCACAATTATCTTTGATTGACTTTCCACTTGAATTGGATCCCCTGTCTGGAAAAAGGCATCTACTCGCTGATGATCCATGCACATTCTGCCTCTCCACTGCATCATAATGCTAAAAGAAAAATATGTATAAGGAACAAAATATCAATCAGAGCTGTACACCAATGTCATTCATTCAAAAACTTTTTGTTAACAATAGTTAAAAATTGAATGGGACTGTTTGTTCCCACTCAAGAATGTAAATGTAGAGTTTCCTTTTATGGAACAGAGATGGAAAGAAATTGAAAAGGCAAAGAGCAGCTAGCATACAGAGAGTTTGTTGTCCACTGAGTTCACATCATTCTCTATTTGCTTTGGCTTATATACCTTGAACGGAATCTTTCCAGTATCGAGGTAGTCAAAGACAGCTTTCCTTGAACGGAATATATATCCATTTACAGGATCGATGTAATACTGCAATTATACCATGTTGATAATTAAATATTAAATGAAGCTTGCAATGCATTGACGATAAAATTCCGGCAGACATATCACAATAAGCTATCCATGTACAATGTTATCCAGAAAAGCATGATGAGAATGGGAATGCAAAATAAACCAAAGTGGAATGACAAGTGGTGGAGGCATTTTGTTTTGTGTAACAGACCACATGATTGAACTACACAAAAGCAGATCATATTTAGCAGTTGATAGATGAATTTTTGTCAGAAGACAAGAACATATGAACGAAGGAGCAAAGTAGAAAATAATCAGAATTGAATTAAGGAAAAATATGGAAATATCAGGAAAATATTTATGTATGCCTCTTGCAATTCCTTACCCCCACTTTGCAACTGATAAAAATTGGTACGACCTAAAGAAACTTTGCTTGAGTTCTCAAACTGGAGGTATGCATCATACTGGACATGAAAATTGCACAAACTTCAAAGGCTCATCAGTCTATGAGAGTGACTGTTTAAACTGTACTTCATCATTGGGGGAAAAATGTAGCAGAATAGGGGTTGAGATAGAATAAAATGCAGCTGGAAAAATCCAGAACACTGCCCATTATACAATTATACATTTAAAAGTGTTTCTTGGAATTTCATACACACATAAATTATTGGCAAAGTCTATAATTTTATAACTACTAGATGAAAAATCAAAATAGAACCAACCTCAAGCAAATAAGCATATGATCAGACAAAATCTCACCTGAAATTAAGAGTAGAGTCTAAGTATGAAAGACGGCAAATAAAAATTATAGATGAACTGGTGGGTACCTGATCTTTTTTCAATGGTGAATGTTGCCTAGCTTTTATCTGCTTGATCCACCCTGGGGGTAAGCCATCAGGAGAATGCTCAAACTGTGATGTTACGTGATAAATACATCCAGTATTCAGATCAATTGTGTTTGGAGGAAACTTGCTACTTTTGAATTTTATACAAGACGAATAGCATATGAGCAGCAAAAAGAAAAAAAGAAGCAAAAGTTGTAAACGTTGAAGAACTGACAATGTCTGAGGAGCAGATGCCACAACTTGTCTTATTCTGTTTGTCTGAGGAAATTTCAAGATCTCCAATATTGAGATGGCGGAAGACCTGAGGCTTCGAATAGAATTTGTATCGAGTCACAGGATCCACATAGATCTGCAAAAGCAAGAAACAAGATTCACATGTATCACCTTAATCAATGCACCTTTTGCTACAAAAATTCATCTTAAATAATGCCTGTTAAGATGTTCTTCATCTTCTGTATACCCATCCATGTATTACTCAAGCTCATAGAGTCATGCTACCCTAATTTATTTTATCCTCCCACTATGATCACTTTTAAGTCAATACCACTTATTTTTCCTTTTATACAACATGGTCCACAGTCGCGTTGCTCTCATTTTTTGTCAATACACTGGTGCAACCATTCTGACATGGTTAACTGCCTGTTTGATTCTCATTGCCCTTTGTCAAGTTCATGTCCTATATCATGTCACCGGTTCAACCAAACCAACACAATGCTGAGGCGACTAAGCAGTCCAAGGCCTAATTCACCTTCTTGGGAAGCTACATTTTTTTTTATTGTGAGAGCCATCCATTCTGTACGTGAGACTGTGTAATGTAATCAACTCATTTGGGACAATCTATTGAATATCCTCGTCTTTTTCCATTTAATCTATTCTATAGCTGAACCTGATCCCCCACAAAAGCTTATTAAACATGATTGTGCAAGATCAAATAACCCAATAGTTGAAGATAAGCTAAAATTGAAAATATGTTCTAAAAAATGAATCTTTCTTTCCTTATTGGGAAAAAATATCTTTTTTCCCCCTATTGAATCTACTTTTAAATTTCCTCCAATAAAAGTCATCTCTTCACAAGACACTCGAAATCATTCCACAATCAACAGAAACGCAATCTTAGACGCATTACGAATCAAAACACAATTTCTTCTGTTCAAACTCAGATTCTGCTAAGACACACGATCACCTCCACATCTCTGCTAACGTTCACTCTCATATTCAATAAACAAACGCAAAATCGTTACACAGAGTCCATGTAGATCTGATCGAGATTCCCTCAAACACAGTCGAATACAGCAATCAAACAAAAAAAAGGAAGGAACTTTGTAATTACTATCACCTTGTACTTGTGGCCGCTGCTGCTCCTGCGCCGGACCTCGACCATCCACCCGTCCGGAAGCCACTTCGGCTTGTCCTCCGTCGCCATCTCCCGGGAACGAACGATTCAGCGATCAATCTCCGTTTCGTACCTCTCTCTGTCTCTCTCTTTAATGATCCTATCTTCGCTCGTGATGCGCGATTTACGAGGTGGGAGGGTGTGGGAGCGACTTTGGGAGCCCCCACGTGTTGCCACAGTTGGAGCCCGTCCATCGCGAAACGTGTCGGAGGACCTGCACCGGATCGGACGGTCGATATTTTTTCGTGGTTGATGGCGGGACGGAATGGCCGAGTGGAGACGAGGATCTGGTGTACCTTTTTTTTGTCTTCAATTTGTTTTTTTGTTTTTATTTTTTGTTTCGGGTGTGTGTTGCAAAATTGAGCTTAAAGTTTGTAAGATAGGTTATCCTTACCAAGAAAAATCCATTAAATAATTTGCCATGTGTTATTTTAGTGGGTTGGAGACATCTACACATCACGACAGGAGTTTAGGGGTGCAACTCGAGCGGGTTGGGTCGGGTTCAACATTAACCCGCATTGCAGAGAGTCCAACCCGAACCCGAGCCCAAACCCGGCCTCAACCCGAACCCAAACCCGATCTCAACCCGCGGGTTCGGGTCGGGTTCGGGTTGAATTTGGGTTCGGTCGGGTTCGGGTCGAATTTGGGTTCAAGTCGGGTTCGGCCGGGTTCGGGTCGGGTCGGATTTAACACCTAAAATATCATACAAAATATTTAATAAACAACAAAACAAATTCTAATTAATTATTAATTAAACCTTATATACAAATAATTAAAAGTGAATATCTTCAATACAAGGTACACACTTCTTTTTTCTCAAAAATCCTAAAATCAAGCTTGAATTCTTATTTTAATAGAAATCTGACTTGAGTGTCGGAGCGACGTTAGCCGACACTACACTAGTGAGAGTGCAGGTGGGCAAAGGTGGAGCCCGGAGGTCCAGCCGGCTTTTCATCTTGGATCTACAACCACCAAAGCCTGGATAGCCCAGATATCCAGCCCATACGAGGAGAAGTGCATTTACACCCCTCACACATACACATGTCTTAACTTTGACAAGGACTTATATGAGATTATCCATGTTTATAAGGATGTAGATGTCTTTAACTCTATTTTAATTTATATTTAGATTATGTTAAAATGCATCTGCAAGTTTATAAAACCTACGAAAACACCCTTTACATGTTAAAAAATTGCAATTACTACTGCATACTTCTCAATAATATAGGAAAATCAGTAACATGAAATTATCATTCTACCACTTAAAATAATATTTCATACTTACCATCCATTTATTTTAAGTAATAAAATACATTTTAGACATTTTTATATCTCAAATTATTCATTATCTATCTTAATTAATATAAACCATCCATGTATATCAAATAATGATATTTATCATGTCGATCTAGAATTTCTTATCTTTTTTCATGTATGAATGTTTGGCTTATTGTTTTCTAACTCTTTTTACTTGGTCTGTTGGCTCAGTTGGACTGTACTGATTTAATAGATAAAGATATATGATTGATTTGTGTGCAATAATATTCAACATTTTCAACAATGAAAAAAAACATCTGGAATATTGACAGCGAGGTATTGTAGATATTTGATTGATTTCTCTCCACTCGGGACTGGATCATGCCTCAAGTGCGGCATCTCAGTTTCTTTGGCGATCACATAAACATCTGGAATGATCCATGGATCCAAGGCAAAGGATTAGTTGATGTGATTGGGGAAACTTCTTATCTTTTTGGTCCTCCCAACTCCACAATGGTTGGCCCCCTTATTAACCAACGACAATGGATTAAACCAAACAGATAGCCCACCTCCTTGTCATAGGTTTGGGATGCCAATTCTAAGGAGTAGGTGGGGGGAGCTAGCATTGATACTCTAAGTTGCCTCTCAAGCTATTCGGGCGCCCTCACCAGTTTGGAAGCTTGGAATATTATGTTAGAATCAGAAATTAAAGAGAATGAACCAAAATCTCATTAGGGTTTGCACCTAATATATATAGTACACAAGGGAAAGAGAGATTTTTAAGGCTAAAAACCAAATGATGATGTAGATGACGAAAAATCGATTGAAATGGACCCCTGAAACACTTTAATCGGACCTCTGGATAGGGAAGAAGGGCGGATTTAGTGTTTTTAAGATCTCGACGCGACGGCCGGCATCAACTGACTGCAGTCATAGGTGGTCGAGAGCGGCAATAGGGCTGCCGGAGATGCCCTGCCCGAGATAGCCGAGGGCGGCCGGAGCACGACCGAAGGGCCTGAGGGCGGCCTGAGAGCGACCGGAGGCGGCCCGAGCAAGACCGGAGGCTGCCCGAGTGTGATCGGAGGTAGTGGAGGGCTTGCCGACATGACCAAGGGTGGCCGGAGAACAACTGGAGGCGGCGGAGGGCGGCCAAGGTCGGCGAAGGGGCTGCCGGAGATCGTTGGAGGGCCGCCGGCGGTGATGGACGGTAGCCGGCGGTCACCGGGGGCGGCAGAGGGCGGTGGGTCACGGTGGTGCACGGTGGCAGAGGGTGGCAGTCGCAGCTGGTTCACGCTCCCGGGTGCTGGCGCAGGTGCTCCCAGGTGTTGTAGTGGCCTGGCTTGCACTGGCTGGACGAAACGCCGGATAGGATCCTGGAAGATCCGGGAGCGTGTCTGTAATGCCCTAGGCTTACACAACAAGAAATTGTCTGTTTTGCTCCTAAATGGGCTCACGGGTATAAAACGCGTCTTGATGTGTAAGAGCTGTGCTTACATATAAGTACAGATCATCTCCTCCTATTAGGCGATGTGGGACTAAACACTCTCAACCTCACCCAATCCATGGGCCTCTTAGGACTATTGGGCCTGGGCCATGCGTCACAATCACCCCCTAATAGGTCACACGTCTTCGTGTGGGCCATCCACACCCACACCCACCATCGCGTAATGGACATGCTCTGATACCAATTATAACGCTCCAGGCTTACACAGCAAAAAATTATCCGTTTTGCCCCTAAATAGACTCACGGGTTTAAAATGCATCTTAGTGTGTAAGAGTTGTGCTCACAAATAAACGCAGACTATCTCCTCCTATTAGGCGATGTGAGACTAAACACCCTCACTCTCACCCAACCATGGGCCTCTTGGGACTCTTGGGTCTGGGCTAGACGTCACAGTGGCTGGGAGATCCGTGATTCTATCTGGGATAGGATCCAGGACAAGATCCCGAGAATCCTGGGATCAAGGAGGCAGGGCATGCGCGGGCAGGGCAGTGCGCGGTAGGATATCTGGGAGATCCGGGATTCTATCTGGGACATGATCCAGGACAAGATCTCGAGGCAGGGCAGGTTGCGCGACGCGGCTGGGGCAGTGCGAGCAGTGGTACGATGGCGGCGTTGATGGGGCTGTGCGGGGCAGTGACTGGACTGCAACGGGGCAGCGATTGGACTGCGACATGGCCAGGCGCTGGACGGCGCGGCAAGGAGGCGCTGGATGGCGCGGCAAGGCGGTGCAACGGCGATATGGCGGCGCCATGCAGCAGATCTCCGCGAGGGCAGCGGCAGGGCTGCGCGAGGGGCGGAGAATCTGTGCGGGGCAGCAGCGGGGCTGCACGGGGTGCGGCGAGATGCGGCAATGACACGGACGGGGCGACGGACAGCAAAACGTCTACGATATCGCAAACGGAGAGTAACACCAACAGAAAATCAAAGAAAAAAATTGGATTCAAACTCTGATACCATGTTAGAATAAGAAATTGAAGAGAATGAACCAAGATCTCTAGGGTTTACACTCAATATATATAGTACACAAGGAAAAGAGAGAAAAAGACTAATCTACCATTAACTCTAACATATGTACACATTTAACATGTTCTTCGTCCAAAGAGTATCCCACACGAATGGGCAAACTAGCTATGGTAGTCCTACCAATCCCCCAAGCATTCCTACCGTGGCTGACTTGCTTGGCACAATAAGCTTCCCCACACTTGTCTTATGTCGCCGTGGGATAGTGCAAGACAATGTTTGCAAACTGTGCAACAGAGAGCCTAAAACATGGGTTCATTTATTTCTTCATTGCTCTTACTCTGCCTTTATTTGGACCTATATCTTGCGCAAAATGGGTGAAAAAAGTGTAGATCCCCCAGTCTCTTGGAATTCCTCAAATGGCTCAAAACAAAGTTTCCAGCGGGGGCCCCAAAGATCATAATGCAATTAGCCTTTACTTCCATACTTTGGTGGATCTGGAAAGAGAGGAATGCCAGGCTGGGTGAAACTTTCCACAGTTTGGTGGATCTAGAAAGAGAGGAATGCTAGGCTGCGTGGAACTGCCCCTTGACACAAACTTGTTATATGCAGATTGGTGTTAGAAATTGTCCAAATCCTCCTCAATGGGAAGCGACTAATTATAGATCTGACTCTGAAGTTACATAGAATGACATCGGAATGGGAGTCGACGGAATCTCGCGGGTCGAGTTGTATCTCGAGAACGAATGATGTCGGTGAAACTCTGGTGAAACTTCTTGTCGTATGGAGGATATATTCGTTTCAAGTATAACATCTCTATGTGTCTCTTGACCACGCAGTTCCAACATTTTTTTCTCTCTGTTTTATTATTTTTATATTATCAATTATATTATATGAGTTTTTAAAATTAATTACTCTTTTGAGATAGAATATCTTTTATGATTTTTGAGAAAATTTCTAACAAGAGAAACATCTCCAAAGGAGATAAATGCGATATTCTCTAACAAAAAAAAATGTTAAACTCGATCAGACAATTTTACAATCTAAAATACAAACTACACAATGTTTTTAATTTTGTTAAAATCAATATTTAATGAGATATATTTTTATAAAATGTGAAATATATAAATTACAATTAATTGAATAATATCATTTATAAAAAAATATAATTTTTTTTTAATGAGATATATATCTCGATAGAATGAATGAAAGATGCTAACGGAGTGTAATACAGATCAAAAAAATATATAAAAATTAAGAAGAAGATAACCATGTTATGTTTTGATTTCTTCATAAATATCAACACCAATTTGAAATGACAGGACCGTAGAATTCAAATAGTGCCCCACACGCGTAATAAAATCAAACTACCGGCTGATTTCATTCCTCTCTTTCTCGACTTTTATACATAATTACACATATATCATTTTCTCTCAGTGGAAAATCATCCATCTAGTTTAACAACCCATGGCCATATTGCATGGATAATAAGCACTCGTCGAGGACCGGACGAGAGAAGATTTTGCGATAACAAGTCGAGAGTTGAAAAATCTGAACTCAAGAATCAGAACCATAACCGTAGGGCTGGTAAACGAGCCGAGCAGCTCGGGCTCGACTCGGGCTCGGCTCGGTTAAAACTCGTTCAGGTTCGTTCGATTAGACAAACGATCCAAGCTTAAACAAATTTTAAAGCTCGGTTTGTAAACGAGCCGAGCCCGAGCAGAGCCTGAGCCGAGCCCGAGCTTAGACAGGCTCGTTTAACAACCCACTAACTCATTTAACCCAACCCAAGTACCCAATTGCCTAGCCCATATCCGACCTCTCAGCCCATACCTGACCCGATCTCCCAGCCCATACCCTAAATCACTCACTCCGCCTCCGCTGAACAAGGGTCACCCACACCAAAAAAAAAAAAAAAACAAGAAAAAAAAGGGTTAGGGTTTCTTTTGAATATGTTGTTTGTTTTGAATATGTTGTTTGTGGAATTTTGAACATTTATAAGGTGTTGTGATTTATGAAAATTGATTTTTAAAATGCTAAAAAAAAAAAAAACTTTTAACGAGCCTGAGCCGAGCCTGAGTCGAGCCAAGCTTTTCACGAGCCCAACGAGCCGAGCTTGAACAGAAAATTAAGCTCGTAAACGAGCCGAGCCGAGCCCGAGCCGGAGCGGAGTCTCAAAATAAACGAGCCGAGCCTGAGCATGGTGAAGCTCGGCTCGTTTGGCTCATTTACCAGCCCTACATAACCGTGCCGCATGGGATAAGTAGAGTTCAACAGGTATGTCGACAGAAGAGAAAATTCTACAACAACAATTTGACTGCAGGGCCTAAAAATCAGACCCACAAACTATGTTTCACGTGTCAAGGGGCCACGACAGGTGGGTTTGACCATACCCGACGATCTAGCATCAACTCAAGTTAATGTTTTCATAATTTGATTTTAAATTAAGAATCATTAACAATTGATTATCTGAATCTTTATAGATATATTGAATTTAGAGCTATCATTTGACTGATTCTCTAAGATCACAACAATGTATCTTAGGTTTAGAATAAATCATCAATTGATTCACAAGATTCTTACAAAATATTTATATTTATCAAGGTATAATGACAGTAGATTATGCAAATCCTTCAAATAATACATAATCAATTCCCTACCATCTGAGATCCCTTCTCATTCATCCGATGGAAGGAGGATCTACAGAGGATTCTAGGGTTTTATTTGAATTATATAAATAGGGAACCGATTCTTTCTATTGAGGTGTGTGAAATTCTTTTTTGCAACAACCCTAAATTGTACACTTGACTAACTTGAGCGTCGGAAGGTCTTTTGCATATCACCCCCAACCCTGTTTCTAATGACGCTAGAGGAAGAGAATCGTTGGAGACACCGTGGAAGCTGTCTAAAAAAATAGAGCGGATGGATCTTGACGACCTGAACCTGGATCATCATTTTCAACCCCTCCACTGACCTTTGGATCAGGACCGATTCTAGGTAAATGCCGCTAAAACAACTGCCTAGGGTTCTTACCTAGGGAGGTTTCCCAAATCCAAAAAAATTGAAAAGCATAGCACGTCAAAAACCTATGAGAGCTGATATACTAAATCCGTTTTGTAGTTCTGTCTGTAACCTTATGTACTATGATAGTGCAATATGTAATGCACTATCGTGTCTGGGGTTCTATCATATCATATAGGAAAAAAAATCATTTTTATAAAGAAAATTATATACTATTGTATTTTAATATATACTTCATTTAATTTCGTATAACATCATGTATTTCAGCTGGAGAGTTTATAATTCAAAAAAAAAAATGATATGAATTTTGGAGGGGGGTTGGGTACACTAGGGGCTTGACATATCATTTTTCAAAAACCTATTGAACCTCGAAAAGCCCAGATAACATCCTATATTCCAATTAAATCTTAAAAAAAAAATTGATACATTCAGTTCTTTGTGTAACTTCATCCATAGTCTACACCTTTTTTTTCCCTTAAATTATACACTCGTATATTGTTGATGAAATCAGATATATAATGAGATACAATATTGAGAAAAGGGGGGGGGGGGGGTTGGTTCCATGATCAGCGTAGATATTTTTAATGTAACAATATCATGCGAGTGCTATAAATACTCAAAAACCATTTTTTTTTTCTCCTCACCACCAAATCATTCTCACTCTCATCTTGTGAGATAACAGTATGAGAATTCCAAAAGTAATGATTGTTGGGTTTCTAGTTTTGCTCCTAGTGGGGCTCTCCTCCACTGCTAGGACCGTAACCGCCTATTCTAGCGGAGGAGATGGTGGTACTGGAAATTGTGGCAGTGGTTACCCTGGTGGTTTTGGAGGTGGTGGTGGTGGTGGTTCTGGAGGTGGGGCTGGTTATGGAAGTGGGGGTGGTGGTGGTTCTGGAGGTGGGGGTGGTGGTGGTCATGGAGTTGGTGGTGATGAATTTGATAACCCCAGCTTTGGCAGCTGCGGCGGCAATTAGGAGGATGTCCCCCAAAGTAATCTTGATTTGGAGGGGTTTATCTGTTGTTTCTGCTATGAATGTAACTGTATATGTTCAATATAGTGGAATCAACATTTGATCAATTTTCCAAATTGACTTTGCACTGGTCATAAAAAGATGCCATCATATTTCTTTTTGAGATGATTGATTACCTCCCTTTTTTTTTTCATCCACGTTCACTTGGATCACTAATATGCTTATTTCCATCACTATAATCTAAAATACCATTTTCAATTAATAATGCGAAATTCGCATCAAAGCACCATTTGCATCATTATAACTAGGTTGCAACTCGAGTGATTGAAATACTTGATCCAACCTGATTTTTTTGATAGGTTTGGATTGAGATATTTGACCATTAGGTTCAATCCGACCCAAATTCGAGTTAACCCAAAACCAATTTAGATTAAGTTTAGATTGGGGTGTCAGGTTTCTCGGATTCAATTTGAACCTATAATTTGTTATTATTATTTTCTCACTTGTATCCCTATTTTGAATAGTCTTTTATCATAAACTCAATGTGAAGACAACAAGATATGAATTTACGCAACATAACCATCATCAAATGTAATCCATTGATTTCATGACATGAAATCCACACCATCAATTCAACTTTAGTGACCCTAGACCTAAAATTAACCCTCTTCCCTTATATCTCTTGATCCGCGCCACCATCTTCTCCATTTGAACACTTCAGTCTGCTCCAATCAACCACTTCTCCATTTGAACACTTCAGTCTGCTCCAATCAACCACTGTCGTCTGCATTTACAAACCCTCTCTGTTGCTTCTCTTCCGCCGACCATCAACATCTCTCTACTCCAATACATAATCTTTTCCTCCTCATCACAACTAAAGTGCTCCCCCTCTGAGGAACATTTTTTTTATAAACAATAAGAACACATTGGAGATAAAAAGAAGAGATTGAAATGTATAGTCCGAAACTAGATTTTTTTTTATTTGATGAGAATTGTATACTTGTATGTGTTGTTTGGGATTAAAATTGAACTGTTTTGAATTTCTTTTGCTTTTTTTTTTTTTGGGAATCTTTCCGGTGAGTTTTGGATGCTGGAAATGATAGGCTCATAAATATTTGATCGGACTCCTCTAATACCAGACCGAAGACCCGCGGGATCCATTTAATTTATGTGTTGATTGATGTCTTTAGACGAGCTTGAAATTGTAACTGGATTGGGACAAATAGACACACATGGCTCCATGATTCGTCTGGGACGGATTTTACATTTAATTTGTTTGCACACTTTTTTAATGGATATGAGAACCCTAAATTCATTCAAATTAGTTTGATTTGTCTACCCTTTAATTTATACCATCTACGGATCAACAAAGAGGGGAGATGATAGAAGAAGTTGTGTTCCATAAATAAGGGTGTGATACCAAATCAAGATAACAACCCCACGATTGTTACGCCATTCGTGATACGAGTTCATAAAATCATTATTCACACGGAATTTGAAAATAGGAGGGGCTTAAATATAGATACCACTCATTTGGAGTGTTAGACCAAATCAAGATAATAATCCCATGATTGTTATGTTATTGAGGATGAAATCATTCTTCATATGGGGTTTGCAAATAGGAGGGGCATAAATATGGATATGACTCATTTAATGAATCTTGTGAGAATCTAACCTTCTCCATATGGTTGTTATCTGAATTCAAATCTAAATGTTAGCATTGCATACGGATAATTGTTTTTCAGCCCCGTTTTGCATTGGGTTGTGGGCCTTGGTGTCAGAGGAAGTGGTGACGCGGTAGAAAAGCGTAGTTTTGAAGCATTTTAAATGAGAGGAAAGAAAAAGTCTGCCACTGCTACCACTGAACGGAGATTTTTGTTTAATCTGGAGGTGGCATTCCACCGTGTTTGCCAGCGCAAACGCGTCCCTGACACACTCCCAAATGGGGCCTCTATGTTCTTGAGATACTTGTATAAATAATTTAGTTCATACAAGAATTATCAGTATCTACTGTCATCACAAACTTAGCTTACCGTTTAACTGAATTCAGATAGTAATTCAGGCTTATTCAATACGACAAATTCTATTCTATCCCCTATTCCATGATAACAGAGTATGTATGGTTTGCCCAATTAAGAGAGGCTTCTCAAGAATCTCAACCAGAAAAAAAAAAAGCGCGGGTAACGGTTAATCGATAACATATCCAACGGTCGTCTTTATTTTTTGTTTCATGTTTTTCATTTCTTCTTCGTCCACCCGTTTCGCTCTATATCTTCATCTCTTCTTCCCCACCTCAGAATTCGCCCTCTCGAAGAGAAGCTTCACTTTCCGAAAATACCCCCCACACTTTCCCCAAATGACAACCCACCACAAGCATGCTCTGTCCCTTCCTCCTCCTCATCCACGGCAAACCCTATCTCCGGCTCTCCACACCTTCGCCCCTCCTTCAAGAAGGTCCTCTCATGGTGAGCTCTCTGAATTTCCAAAAAAATCCCTCTTTTGTTGTGTCTAGGTCTCAATTGGGTCGTCTTCTTTCAGGATGTAAAGTGAAACAGCGGGCTCGTCGAGGTTTGTTAATGTCGATTTCATGTAAATTGGAATCTCACAGTGAGTTTACTGATCTCTGATTTGTAATTGTTATATATTTTTTTAAAAATTCAAATTGACCCGTGATTTTGTTTTCTGTGGTAAGGGTCGATCATTAATGGGGAACGGAATGTGACGCGGATTTTCTCAGCTTTTGATGGAGATAATGGATACATCAGTGGTTCTGTGAGGAAAAGGTGTTGGATTCTTGGTTTTATTGGGTTATGTCAATTTGGTGCAGATTTTGTGTTTGTGGGTGTGTTTTTAGATTGTAATGCTGCTCTAGATTGTTGAATATGTTATAATGAAATCTGTGACGCAGATTGATCCGCCGAAGATTTCTGTTTCTTTGTTTCAATATTGATTTTTCTTTTTTAACTATATAGGATTTTTTTTCATGCTAGCATTGGTATGAACGGAGAACAATCAACCTAAAGAGGAGAATTAAAAAATCATTTCATTAATAGGGAAGTGATAAAATAACGGTTGCTTTTGAAACTGATGGAACCAAAAACACGTTCTCAATATCTGTCTAGTCTTCTACACATTTTTGCTTTCTTGTTTCTATCTTGTGGAATACAGATTTACATGCTGCAGTGATGATATATTCCTGTTAAGTAGATCTTTTACATGTGAAACGTATTCTGAAGTTGATTGCTGATATAGTTTTGTTCTAGCAGAAAAGTTGTGGAACACATTCTTCTTTTGAAAGCAAAGAGTGATTTGTTGGAAGATGAAGAGAAGAACATGCTTGATTATCTTTTCACGACACAATATCAAATGAGTGGAACTCTTGCGCTATCACTCGGTAATTCTATATTTCTTTTCTTTGAACTTGAATAGCCTGCAATCACATATTGTGATCATTGTCTTTTTATATTTTGACTAGTGGGAAGGGTGCATATTAGCTGCTCTTACCATTTTGGCTAGTTAAGTAATACTACATCTACAATAATTTTATCTATGTCTTAGCAAGCCGTCACCCACTTAATCATCTATGATTAGAATTTGAGATTCTTTCTCTTGTATAATTGTATTTCAAAAAAGATCAGCCAAACATCATCAATCAGTAGATGAGCGTTTCAGATTGGCAGAATAGGTATCATTGGCATATTTATCCTTGGAATCATATGTTGGAATGTGCATGTCTGTGGAGAGCTCTATTATTGTTGATAAATATGATATGTAAACTTGACCTGGTCATGCGCATCATCAAAAAGTATCTGTACTTATATTGTATCAAATTGTTTTTTTTTTTTTTTTTTTTGATATCGGAGGGACCCCTTGTGGCTGACCTTACGGTCGAGCTGGAAAGGCTGCCTCCGCCTGTTTGCCCCGGTCCCACAGAAAATTCTTTCGAATAATCGCCAACAAACAGGTGGGTAAGTCAGCGCCAAGACTCGAACCCAGTGCTATAACCACTGGGGACCATTGTAACAAATTGTTGATTGCTCACATCATCTCAATGTGGTTTCTTGTTGGGCAGTTTCGTTTTATTTTACTCGTCCTAAGAGTTTTTATATTTTAAATCATGCTTCTGAAGATATATTTTACTTCACAATAATTATTCGAATTAAAATTCTTTATGTTCTCTTTGATCTCAAATTACAATATGTCCTCTTGTATATTACTTTTTTTTTATGGATTGGCTAACCCTTTTATAGAAATCAAAAGGAAAAGAAAGAATTTATCTGTCCAATAAAGTCTATCATGGCAAATGCGGGAATACTCTCATGACTCATCCATGCTGAAGTGCATCTCATGGAAAAATAAAGTTCAACACCTTAATGATCAAACAAATCAAACATCTGACTGAAAGCCAGGAATGGAACTAATAAGAGTGAAGCAGAAGTTTAATGTCCCTCATTCTTTATGAGAGAAAGACCTTGAATTGCTTCGGTGGACGTAATGTATGAGGATCTTTAAGAATTTGAATGTACAATAAATATTATATTGTGTATGAAAATTTTACAGAACAGGCTCATAAATCTAAGCCACTTTGTTTAGGAAAGGCTTGAATGATAGTAGTGATGGTGGCTCGAATGATAGTAGTGATGACACTTAGTGTTAAATGGCGACATGTTAACATGCTGAAGGTGCTTATATTCTGCTTTGCAGGTCGTATCGAAGATCAGAATGCTGATGGATTCTCACATGCCATGTTTATGCGTTTTCAAAGGAAGGAAGATCTAGCAAAATACTATAAGAACTCTTATTATTCTGGAGTTCTTAAGGAACATGTCATGCCACACTGCTATGTATGCCCTGACATGTAATTATCAGAACTTGATTTCATTTTGTTTCCAGTTTTTCCGATCAACCTTTTTGTAAATTTTCATTGTGGGCATATATGTTAAATTGTTTTTGTGCAGGGGTCTGTTTCTGTGGATTACGAATCTGAAGTAGAAGATGATATCTTGCCCCTATTTCGGAGAGGAGAGGTTGGGCATAACTGTACGGAAATTTTTTCTTATTTTCTTTCCCTTGGTATCTCAATTTTTTTTAACAGCATGCTGAAACAATAGAATGTCTTGGTTCCCAAAAATAAAATGGTGAAATCTTTGCTGAAAGTGAAGTCTTTAAACAATTTTTTTACTGTATTTGTATTGTATTTTTTTCTAGCCCTTCGATGAATCAGATAATTGTTATACATAACCGTTATTACATACATAAAATGTCTTGGTTTTCTATGGTTGATATATGAATAAAGGTTTCCTTACTTTCCTGGTACAGGACTTCAACTATGGGGTGGAATTCATGCTTTTAATCTCTGTGGCTGAGAATGCCCATGAAGATGCTGTAAATGATGCATTAGTGACATTGCATAACCTGATCATAAAATTTGACTCCTTGATAATACAAGCAACTCAAGGTAAATCGAGATTGAAGCAAAAGAAATTGATGTGTCTAAATATCTTTATATTGCAAGTGCGTCTAGGTAATGCTGGAAGTTTACTTCATTTTGATCAAAGTGCTTGCTTGCTTTAAATTATGTCTACGAACAACCTCACAAGACATAATGGATTTGCTGTTTAGCCGCCTTTTTCTATCTGATTATGATAGATTTGAAATTACTATCATGTGAACTAACACACAGCAGTTTCAGTAGTATTTTGTTTAAACATGATAATCAAGCATATTTAGCATACTTGTTTTCTGCGGTTGTCATTTCCTATTGTTAAAGATATTAGATTAGATTTGTTATTATCTTAGTTTGTTATTATATTAGTTTGTTATTATCTTAATGTGTTACACGTGTAACACCATCTTGTACTATTATATAAAGGGCTTTAGTCCCTCTCTAATAAAAAAAAGAGTTTTAGGGTTTCATTATTATTTTTTCTCTCCCTTATTTCTAACATGGCATCAGAGCCATAAACCCTAGATCCACAAAAGTTTTTCTTCCCTCTTCCCCGCTCCGATTGAGATGTTTTCAATCGGAGCGGGGGAGGATTTTTGATACCCATATTTTCTTCCGTTCTTTGTATTGTCGTCGTCTTCATTGCGCGTTGTTCGCGCCGTCGTCTTCTTCGCGTTGTCGTCGTCATTTTTCGTCGCGCCCTTGTATGCATCGTTGTTCGGAACCCGAGCGTTGCCACGTCGCACCGCTTGTGTCCTCATTATTATGTGTCTCCCGTAGCCCACCAAAAAAAAAAAAGAAGAAATTTTTGGTTTTGGTGGAGTCCGTAAGCAGCAGCAAAAAAAATAAAAAAATCTGGTGCACGATAGCGCAAATCTGTGCTATCGTGCACTTCGGAATCGCTTGGCTCATACGCGGATCCACGTCCGCAGCCCGGCCCACCAGTCCGGATCAGCCAGCGCACCAACCTGTCAGATCACCGTTCGGCCACCGTCCAGCCACGTTTTGATGCGTTTCGTTTCTGGATCATTACGACTTCGTTCGGACTCCGAATCTAGTCATCCAGGTACTCATTTTGTTCAGTTTTTCATCCTCTATGCATCCGTATATGTCTTTTCCCATTTTCTTCTGATTTTTCATCAGTTTCAACATCATCGTTTCTTTTCTTCCTTGGATCTTCTTCTTCCTTTGAGATCCAATGTCGTCGTCGTCGTCGTCGTTCGCCAAGTGGCGTTATTTTTATGCAGCATCGCTGCCTTTGTGCGCTATCGTATTCGCGCACCGTCGTTTTCGTGCGCCGTTGTTCCCGCTCACCGTCGTTTTCGTGCGCTGTCGTCGTCGTGCACCTTCATTTTTCGTGCGCCGTCGTTGTATTTGCGCACTGTCGTTTTCTTTATTCTTCTTCTCTGTCAGCGCGTCTCTCTTCTTGCACTAGTCTGCACCGTTTGCGTCGCCATTCGTGTCGCATTTCTTCTACTTTTTGTTCTCCGTTGGCGCATGTCCGCACTCGTCTGCACCAACCGCCACCGGCCGTCCGTCACTGTCCCCACCGTCATCTCATTTTTATGCAAACTCTAAGGGTTCTACCCTTCAGAGTTTGGGAGAGGGTGTTAAAGAATCTCCACCACCATTGTCTGCGTGCTGTCTCTGCTGCCTGTTCGTGTTCGGCTGTGTCATCCGTTTTCTCCTTGAACCTCCGTGAGCCCTACGTGCACCATCTGATCTAGTGGACCAACAATTCCGACTGACTCAAAGAGCGAGAGCGACTCTGACTGATTCAAAGAGCGGGAGCGACTCTGACTGACTCAAGAAGAGCGGGAGCGACTCTGACTGACTCAAAGAGCGGGAGCGACTTCGACTGACTCAAGAAGAGCGGGAGCGAAGTGATGGATTCAAGAGACAGATGACGATTACCAATTCACAAAAATAAATTGGAGGTGTTTGAAATAAGAGTTTTAGTTTATCATTTTTGTGTAAACTCTAAAGGTACAACCCTTCAGAGTTTAAGAGAGGGTGATAAAGATATTAGATTAGATTTGTTATTATCTTAGTTTGTTATTATATTAGTTTGTTATTATCTTAATGTGTTACACCATCTTGTACTATTATATAAAGGGCTTTAGTCCCTCTCTAATAAAAAAAAGAGTTTTAGGGTTTCATTATTATTATTTTCTCTCCCTTATTTCTAACACCTATAATAAAAAAGAAGTAAAAAATTAAAGCATTTTCAAACATTGAATTGACATATGATCTTGTTATGCAAGAAACTTTGTTGTCATTATTTCATCTACTTCTAATGTTGGTTCAGTGCTTTCCTTATTATAAGAATTTCCTCTTTTGTTGTACTTGGCCATCACCCTGTCAACTCACTAAACTAGATCGATAGAGAAACTCTAGCAATACATTTTATCCAGTAAAATACAAATTTTCATGTGGTCTAGCATGCATTTTTTGACATTAGATATCCTTGAGTAGTTAATGTGATCTATGGTATTCCAAAGAATCTAATGAAAAAAATATTATATTAAGACCTAAATCCATATAACCCCCTGCAATCTTCGTATATCCATATAACCCCTTGCAATCTTCATATATTCATATAACCCCCTGCAATCTTCATATATCCATATAACCCTCTGTAATTTTGGAAAAAATCCATATAACCCCATGTAATCTAGAAAAAATATTTCTAAAAATTCAAAAATAAAAAAATAATTTTTTATTAATAATAGAGTAAATTTTTTTTATTCCTAATTTTTTAATTATAAATGATATGTGATTTCATAACCAGTACCCCGACACATTAATAATAGAGTAAATTAACATTTACATGCATTAACATCTAATGGATTGTACATCTTTATTTTGTTGTATTTTCTATTATTCTCATTAGGAAACGTAAAATTGATATTTTTGTTGTTTGATTCACCTTGGATAAAATAAAGATAAATGGTATATAAAAGATAGATAAAAGTTTATGATTTTTTAAATTACAACTATATCCTTGCATAAATTATTTGTGTTTGGGAATAAATATGATAGATGTGTGTGTGATATGATAGATGTGACAGTTTTTGAAAAAAAATATTTTTAAAAATTCAAAAATGCCAAGAGGATTTTTTTTATTTTTTTATTTTTGAATTTTTAGAAATATTTTTTTTAGATTACATGGGGTTATATGGATTTTTCCCAAGATTACAGGGTTATATGGATATATGAAGATTGCAGAGGGTTATATGGATATATAAAGATTGCTGGGGGTTGTATGGATTTAGGCAAGATTACAGGGGGTAATATGTTTTTTTTTCAATTTCGCGTTAACTCGGCTGACGGAAGGCGGACGGAGGGGGTTATATGGATTTTGGGTATGACTACAAGGGGTTATATGGATATATGAAGATTGTAGGGGGTTATATGGATTTTTCCCTATTTTCTAAATACCAGCATGTTCTTGATGCCAAAATTTCATGCTATGATATATGATATTTCAATATAATATGAACAAATGACATGCTGATGTGTCTCACATGGAACAAATATAAAATATCACTCCATTATGTGACCTTTTTGACATCTAATATTGTGTTGTTCGCAGGCACAAATTTAAATCTTACAGACACAGAGTACACGCATGGAGCTGTAATTCGTTTTCCATCACGTAAGCTTGGTCTGATAAAGAATGACCATTATTGAACAGTTTCTCTGATTTTGCAAGCTGATTATTTCATAGGTTAACTCTTGCAGTAGAAGCCTTGGAAATATTCAGAGGCAGCTCAGAATACAAGGATGTATGATCCGAAACCTTTCAAAGAAAGATCTTATTTGATTTCTCTTCTTATCATCAATCATAAACAACTCTTCCATACATGCCCTGACTTGAGACACTTGGAAAACAAAAAAATATTTTTGAAAACATGTGTGTCCTTAATTGTTTGGTAAGATAGTGTTGACTAAATCGTGACCCCACATATTTTTTGTATCTACGATTTTTAATTTGCTTCACTTCATAGAATCTCTTAATATGTGCACATCCACATACAATCATAGATTTTACTATCATTGTGATTCATCAAATAGACAGACTGATCTCTTGAGCTGATTTTCATGTGTGGAATGCAGATGATGAGGTGGAAGTTTCAGCAGATTACAAGAAAAACTCTCACATTACATTTTGTTGTTGATCCTGTGGGCACTGAGATCATGTAAGAAGGCTTGGTCAGTAAGTTTACATGAAAAACGAATCAGGTCCAGCTTATACATATTATACTTCAATACACAGAGAGGCCCCACTCCTCCAATCAACAAGTTTCCTGAGGAGACCTTCCATTTCTTTGAATGATTTTAAATTTGTTAGGTGTATTTGAGTGACTCAAAGCGTGTTCGAGCTATCTCTAGCTCACTGTAAGTCAAACTCATGAGTGATTGGTGGGTGGAGTCTGAGCATCATGTATTAACTGAGCATTTATTCCTATGAATACACATTTTTAATGTGTATGCGCTTATGCAATCCATGTTCAGAATGGATATTTGCCTTCCTAAGGCATTGTTCACTCTTCAGGTCTGCCTTTCTTTGGCTCGTGTCCTGTGAGCCGTTTTTATATTGCACACTGTTACATGCAATCCTTATATGTTGTGGTACATTTAGTCTTATTATGTGAATTAGATATGCTTCATTAGATGAATGATTTGAATTTTTTTCCCTACATAAGTGGGTATATGCGATTCCTTGGAATATATTTCATTTATGAATGTATACATTTCTTATATCAAATATATCCCCCCCTGACATTATCCTATTATGTTACCCATGATCTGTACAAATGCATGCGGATTATGAAATGTTGATCATAACATGACAAGGCTTCAACATGACAACTCCTTGGACATAAGACAAACCCAAGTCCAAGAATCCAAAGAAAATCCAGATTTTCCTTGTTTTCTTCCTTATTATTAATATAAACATGTTCAAAGCCAAAATCATCTCCCCCCCCCCCCCCCCCCCTTCCCCCCTTCCCCCACCCACAGGAATAAAATAATCTTGTAGTTGTACACCACATGTAGAAAAACATAATTGGCATTAGTTGAACAAATGGATTCACCCAAGTCCAGATCAATAACAGTCCCTATAATACTAGATAAATAATGCCTACTTTTCTAAAAAAAAATACTAGACAAATAAGAGAGAAAGACTGATGAAACCAAACCTACTACATCGGCTGTTTCGATCAAAATTCGCCGTTTTTCTATTGAAAATGAATACAATCTTACCCACAATTTTCACATTCAAGGTTCTTCAGAACAGAATTTCTGTTAACAGAAAAAAAACTTAAATTCATTTGGTTTCAGCAAGTGTATATATATACATGTGTGCATGATATATCTATGAAACTGCCATTGTTGTATAGTACTTAACTCAAAACAAGAAATATACATTACAAAACTGTAACAAGAGCTAACATTACATGATGTGTTGTGGAAGTATACAAATTCTGAATAACCACCGGAATTGGGAGAATTCAGTTCAGTTGTGAAGTGGATTGGGACCCTCCGGCACCGATCGCTTGGATGTCCAGTACTCCTCACCTGAGTGTTGCAACGGGGAAATCGTGTCGGAGTTCCACTTTGATGGGGTGGAGGACTCGAATTGCCATTTCCTCCCCTCGTCGATGGCGATCGCTCGGCCAAAACAGAGGCCCGGTAACCGTCCAATGACTATGATCATGAGTAGGAGGAGTGATATGGATGGTGATGAAGATCTTCCACACTTCATGGCTTGTGTGAACTAGAGAGAGAGAGGGGGGGGGGGGGGGGTTGAGTTAAGGGGAGCCAAAGAAAGTCTGGTTGAATTGAATTGTATTAATATGGGACAGCTATCTATGGTGAGGAGAGAAAAAAAAAAAGGGGAGGCAAAGCATTCAAGAATCAATTGTGATGGTTTTACTACAATGCCCATGCTTTTTTTTCATTTTTTTTCGTTTACTCAAAATCACCTTGTACTTCTGGTTGGTTGGAATTTTGGACTTATGTTTTGATATCAACAACACTGTATCATCAAACAATTTTTATAATGTTAAAATAAATTTTAAAAAAGGACAACATTGAATTAAAAACTAGACATTTGATTATAGGACTACATGCAAACACGTTGGCGGGGTAGATTTGATTCATTCAGTCCCCATGGGATAGATCTCGCATGGCCTAATCACAGTCTGCTACGTGTTGGAGGACGCAGAAGGAATCCATGGAAGACCATCATCTCAACTGGAATAATAGCTGAGAGAGCATTTAGCAGGTTCAGATAATCCCATATTTGGATAATAAAAATTTGTCCCCCAAGGACCTATTCAAATCCCATCCAATAATAAGAGACTGACTCTTCATGAATTTGATAAAATGATAGTGATCTCTATTTTACTAATGATAGAAATGTTTCTCTAGTGGTTTATGATAGAAGAAGATAAGCTGAACATTTCACATTATAAATTCTCATTAATAACAAGTCTGATAAGAGAGATCTAAAATCAAATCTATAATCAGGTATGCATTGGATTTATAGAGCCTGACCAATTTAGTGACCTGAATCAACAATAAGAGGACATCAATTTCGGTCATCAACCTAATAAGCATTTGGGTATTAGATTAATTTACAGATTTAAATAGGTCAAAATTACCTTAATCAATGTAAGATCTGTTTGAGAAATGGAAATTTTAAATCAAGTTGGTGGCAGATTTGGTGGGAGCTGATACTGGCATGGAGGTGTTGACTGTTGACCTATGTGCAAGCTGTATCATGGCTTCACATTTGACCATTCACGAATGGATATAGATAAATATAATCAAAATCATGGATATTCATCTTGCAATCCTTTTTGGCCTGCAATACATTTCAATTTTTGAAATTATGTAAATGTTTAATGAAATATACATTTTCATAAAAACAATTCATAAAAATTAAATACCTACGTTTTTTTTATTGTTTCAAATCAAGCATGTAGTAATAGCATCCAACATATATAGGGTTGATAAACGAACCAAACCACTCGGGCTCGGCTTGGTTTGGGCTCGTTCAAACTCATTCAATTAGACAAATGAGCGAGCTTTAATAATTTTTAAAACTCAGTTAAACTCGGGACTTGGATTGAGTTTCATTTTGTGTTTAAACTCTACTCGTTTGTGTTATAAAAAATTTAGTTGAAGCTTGATTAAACTCCTTTATAAAATTAGAACATTAAATTAATACAAAATTATGCTTGTTTAGGCTTATGAATTTGGCTCATTTAGGCTAAAATTTTGTTTTCAATCCCTAAAAACCTTAAAATGAAGAAGAATGTTATGATTGTTGAGGCTTGTGAGCTCGGCTTGACTCGGCTCGGCTCGACTTATTTATAAATGAGTTGAGCTTGAACATGTCAAAGCTCGACTCGTTCGACCCGTTTACCACCCCTAAACGTATATTGATCCATTATTTTTTACCATCATCATTTTTTTGTTATAATTAAGACCATCTTCAACCACCATTTCAATTGTCTTAAAACGCACACTACTAGTCGTTATAATTAAGGTCGTTCTACAAATCGTCATAGGATTATATGCATTTATTAAATGTTATATACACTCATAAAATACTAGAAAAAAATCCTATATATAATAGGAATAACTTTTAGGGCTAGTTTGGCAAGATGTAGGTTTTGATAATAAGTTGTCTTACTTTTAAATGATAAAAAGTCTATTAATTTTGTCAATATTCACATTTATAAAAAAATTACATAAAAAGTGGGGATAAATGTTACTGTAGCCTTTAGGTGAAACACAAAATCCCTATTTTTATTTTAAAATTGGGACAGCTGTCCATACTTTATTTCGATTATTTTTATACCAAAAGGAATAAGCTGTCATCTCCTCATTTATCCCCACAATTATCCATTATCCACCACTTATCCCATTGCCAAACTAACACTTAATCCCTATTTGTATCTGAGTTTGGGTAGATTATAAGTTTGAAAAGTTAAAAGTTTCAAACTTACATTCAAACACATTTTTAACGTTTAGAATTTTAAATCACCATCTTCATTTTTTAAATTAAAAAAATTTATGGTTAAAAATATAATAAAACAATATTTTTTAAAAACTGAGTTTGAAATGTAAGATTTTTAAAGTTAAATGTATTATTTTTTAACTAAAACACAATGTGTATTATAAACGTGGAAGCACTTGATTGGATTCTGATGAACAACAATTTAAGGGGGCATTTGAAGCAAAAAAATAATTGCCCTCTGATTCAAGCAAGCCATCATTTGGGGTGGTTGCGAATCTTGAAGACCATCTTAAGCGAATGGGGCCCACCGATCGGACAGCTGGGGATGGTTGTGTTGGCAAGTGTGGTAATTCTGGGCCCTCCATTACGCGTTGGACAGTTTTGAATGAAAGATGGGCCTAATCCGTGATTATTGGGTGTCTACTGTACAAGAAACAGCACCTTAAATAGGTTTTACTTTGGAGGGGGACCCGCTCGGGTCCACTGACTTGAATTTTATTTATAATTATTATTACTTTGAATTTTTAATAAAAAGGAAAATGACCAAAAAAATCTCATAAGAGTTTGAAATACCCAAATCAGCCGTTTTTAAAAATTATACCTAAAAAATCTCATTTCACAGTTTTAGAAACACAAATGACTAATATGCCCTTATGTAATTAAATCTTTAATATCTCTTTTTATTCCACATTAAAAACATATTTTTTTACAAAACAACTATCTCTCTATACATTATGAAAATCAATCATCTTAGAGGTTTTGTTATTATATATCATACTGTGTGTTTCTTATATATATCTTATATAATATTGTTTATCATTTTTCATTGTGTATATTCATAATATTTAATTTAAATCTGTATTGTGCCCTAATACAACAGATGATATTTTAATATTCTAAATATTTATTCACATTTTTTTATTTTTGGCTATTTACATATTTTCATGATATCATTAGTACATATCCATTTTAAAAAAAAATATCAATATTTAATGGAGTTCATGAGTTCATCATAAAAAAACTCAAATTATATTAGTACATATTTTACAAAATCCACCTAATCACAAAGAATTTACAATAAAAAAAATTGATCTACATGAAAATGTGTAAAATATATTAATAAAATTAACAGAGTGAAATATTTTAACAAAGTTAAGAGATATGGAATGTATTAAAAATCTAATCTAATTGTATAAAGGTAGATTAGTCTTTTGTGTTTCTAACATTGTAAAATGAAACTGTTTTAGGTATAATTTTAAAAAGTGGTTGATTTGAGTATTTTTAATTTTTAGAAAACTTTTTTAGTCATTTTCACTTAATTTATCTCTGAAATCGTTTTTACTCAAATAAATATATAAATTCTAATAACGAAAGTAATCAATTTTTTTTTACAGAGAATGTAGTTCAGTTATCGACCGATAAAAAGTTACAAATGTCTGAACTGGATTGAGATGAATCATTTTATTATTATATATAAAGTTATGGAAAAATTCATGAGAGGAATTGAGCATTTAAGCCTACATGTCTAGAATATTCAAAAATCAGAAACTCATCCAACATGCTGAGAATGATGTTCAGGTTCTTGTTGGTAGCACAAACTTTGGTTGATGTCATGTTATTCCTGATGCTAGTGTTCAATTGGACTTCCGAGAAGCAGGGGCAGGTTTTGTGATTTTAAAGATTAACCCATTGCAAGTTCTTGGAGCAGGTTTTCAAAATCATCCATGGAACTCTCCAATTTGTATGGAATTGGAAACTATTTTTCAGGGCATTAAATATGCTACGCAGTGGGGTTTTGTAAGGCCTTGTATTTGCAAGCAATCTTATAAATCTACTGAAGAGTGGAACAATTGGTCCCACTCATCTTCAGGATCGGGTGGAGCAAATTTGAAATATAGCTTCGTAGGATCAGCCATTTCGGTTTGTGAAAGTATCACGCGAGGTAGTGCAAGTGCCTGAAGAGCTGGCTCGATTTGCAAGATCGAGCAGATCAAATGGCATCACAAGCTACACAAGGTATCTTTTGGATCCTAATATTAGACGTACTTTGAATTCGTATGTACATGCATTGGATAGAATCACATTTTGTATAGAAGACTACGACCTCCAATTGTACTCTTTGTACCTGCATATTAAGTAATACAAATGCCTATTCAGGCTTTTCACCACAATAAAAATAATCAGAAACTCGAAAGTCCCTATTGCATAAGCTATTTTGATATTAATAACTATTTCAGTGTTGAAAATAAATAAATAATTATTTGTTTAGTTTTGTTTTTAGTTGTTCTCATTGAATTTTTTTTTGTTGTTTGATTGATCATGAATAAATTGTAGATAATAAGTGGTTTGACATGTGAATATGTTATATCAGTAAAATTGATTGGGTAAAATAACATAACTTTCAAAGAGATTTGAATTACTAATATCAACATTGTTATATATTCTGAAGTAACTTTACCCATTATTTCTTTATAAATAAATACATTTTTTTTAACTTATTCACAATCACACATGTTAAAGCCTATTTCTCCATCTATTCGGTTACCCAAACATGTGAAAGACTAATTGGCATTATACTATGCAATCTAACGGCGTATATGTTTGTTTAGGTGAAGAATGAAATTTTTGTTTTTCGTGAAACTGGGTTTACAATATAATTAATTCGAGTGTATAATTTTTTTTTTTTTGAAAACACATACATTGCCATACATGAATAATTTTAGCATAATATTTATTTTCTATGAAGACATAAACATTGCTGGAGGAACAAAAAATTATGAATTTTCCTTTCATGAGACCGGGACAAACAGATGGAGATAGCCTTCCCAGCTCAATCGTAAGGTCAGTCACGGGGGTCTCTCCGATATCAAAAAAAAAAATGACGAATCGGGTTCGGGTCGCATGGTCCGTCCGCTCCATTTCCTCCAGCGGGTACGCTTGGTTACTAGCGATCTTTTCTCTCGAGCATCATCAGAAACATGGTTGGAAGGGATTTAGTATAAAAATATTTCTCACATACATAGAGAATTAGCCCGTACTCAGATAGAACCTTAGAATTCTTTGTGGATCCTCCTCCCATCGGATGGATGGGAGAGGATCACAGATTTTAGGGAATCAGTATTATCTAGGGAATTTATAGGATATGTTATCATTATCCCTTAATAAATACACATGATTAGTTGGGCTACTGTGAATCAATTATATGACAGCTCTAGATTTAACATATCTGTGTAGATTTAGGGAATCAACAATTGATGATCCTTAATTTAAAAATTGAATTATGAATATACTGACTTGGATTGGTGTTCGATCATAGGGTATAAAGGGACTAATGAGTCGGATCCACATACGGTGGGACATTTAGATCGTAGGCCCTCATTAATTGGGTCACGGACCACCGGTTCGTGGAACACAGTTGATGGACCTAATTTTTGGGTGACAACCCATGTTTAAAACCATGTCCATTTTTCTCTATCCCTCATTAAACATATACACTCAACTCAAACTATACTTTCTTCCACATATGAGATGGCAAAGGAAAAAAAAGGAAAAAAGAAAAACTGTGACACCTCTGTTTCACAGAAAAGCTATTCAATGTGATGCCCTCAAAGGAGACCTTTCTAATATTCCTTCACCTTCTTCACACCCTCTTTCAACTACCCATTCACAACATCCACATTTCCCTGCGCATGCACTATCCATAGATCAAACAAATTGAAAAGCAAGCAATCTACATGTTACGACTATTTTTTCTAAAAATCAATTATTTTTTAATTTAATTTAATCTCATATTCCACACCATTGTACACTGCATTCTCCTTGGGCCTCTGCCAATTCATATATATCAAATCAAGGGCATAAAACAATATATAGAAGATGCTACGTGAACAATGTAGCTATCATAATGTGTATATTAGAAACTGGTATTTAGGAAAACAAATTTAAAGCTCGTATCATATCTCATTTAACTCAGTACATGCATGCATTGCATCCTAATCTTGAGGGCAAAGAAAATTCATTAAAAAAAGTTCATCACTGCATCTCACTTGAACCCTAGATAAAAAAAACCCCTAATCATCATAAACCCTATATGAGAAACCAATAATCAGCAGAAACTCTGTTGTGATTTAATCAATAAACATAACTAAATTAGGAGTTATTCCATGCCTAATCAATTTTTTTTTACCAAAGATCAAAGCACCCCAAATATCCCAAATACATCTGTCACAAAAAAGATCCCAAAGATACAACAATAGACCAGTTTTCAAAAGAAAAGAACAAGTTTTCAAAAAAATCCCACCATCCATTTGAATAAGAGAGACAAAAATCCTAATCATAGAGAGAGAGAGAGCTCAACCTGGAATCGGGGTCGCCGTTGGTCGCAGATGCTCGCCGATGGTCGCCGGGGATCGCTGGAGTCGTGTGTGATTGCCGGGGGTCGCGGTGGTCAAAGGGGGTGAAGGGGGTTTGTTTTGAGAGAGAGAGAGAGAGTCTAGAGAGAGAGAGAGAGTGAGTCGAGAGAGAGAGAGAGTCGAGAGAGAGTGATTTGGGTTTATATTGGGGTGTTTTAGACCATCCGATCATATCCCATCGGACGGTGAAGAGGATGGTGAACCTTTTCATTAGTGTGTTTCTATATAGCCATGTACAATTTTGAGAAGAAATGAAAACTATGTAATATCTTAACCCCCGTTTGGATCGAGGAATAAGCAATTTTGAGGTTTATACCTATTATAGGAACATATAACTTTATCAATAGAATAATTGATTTTCTGTTTGGTTGTATTTTTTTAATTCTCATTATACAATGTAATAATAAAGGTTGAGTTGTTTGGTTGACGAAGAATAAAATATGAATAAGGTATAAAAAGTTGATTTGATATGTGTGCTCTATTGATGTATAAGAGGTGATGATATGTGATTTGATATGATGAAATGTGATTTTTTTTTTGTGATAGTGTGCCCCACCTTCCATGGGAATAGATAAGATGAGTATAAACTTATCCTAGATGTTACTTAGAATTGTTATATTCTCTTATATTCATTTATATTGGCATGGTAATATCAAATTATACTCAACAAACAGCCATTTTCCCTATCTATTCTTATACCACCTTAACCCCTCATCGAAACGGGATAAGAGCTGGGTAAAAATTTATTCCCAAGGGAAGCAATTATTATTGGTATGTTCATTAAATTATCAAAGTTTAATAATAAAAATGTTAATTTGTTAGTATCTAAAAGATGGGTTTTGTACCACTTGAAATTGTAAAAAAAAAAACGTACGCCTTAGGTGATTATCATCATAATTACACGTATGCAAGATGGTTTTATTCATAGTGTACTAGGATTTGTTGAATTAGTCTAAACTACACATTTGGTCATATGGAATCTTATCCAATTGCCTGTGACCAATAGTTTTTTTTTGTAATCCAAACTCATCCGATCCATCTATCTAATTGTCTATATATATTAACAACTCCATTCCCTCTCCATCCTCCCCCACACCGTCCAGCGCGGCCACAACTCTTCTTCTCTTTTGCTCTCTCTCTACATCTCTTTTTCAGTAGTTCTCTAACCACCCCAAAAAGTTTTTTTTAGTGGATTGGAGATTTTTTTTTCTTTCAAGAAAACGGTAAACTATATATAAACTTTTTAAAAGTTACACTTAGTCTGAATCTTGTCTCAAACAAGAAAGAGAAGAGAGGAGGGAGTAAAAAAGTGAAAAATACAGTCCTCAATGGCTCAAGAAGAACAGTGGTCACACAAGAAGTGTGAATCGCCCCTCCTTCCTTAAGCCAGGTGAGGACATTACCAAATAAATTCAGCCCGGGTCGATCTGAAGTTTCCAAATGTTTTACACACAACTTCTGTGACCGATGAATATTCTCTTATTTCGTCCCAACCAAATCGCCCATGGGCCGGGATGACGTTCTTCAAAACGCGTGCGTCGTGGATTCTTGAGACACCAGGACGAGCCGTGGATTAGAGAACTTTAAATCAATTTAATTAAACTTACTTTAAAGTTTGTTTTGTAGACAATTGAAGATCACTTATCTGTCCATTCAGCATATATAGCAGATTACTCACACAATGTTCACCCCGTGAACGTGTTATTAACATTTTCTTACCTAAACTATCCACACAGAGAAAATGTGATGTTATGTAACTGGTCATTGACATATATGTAAATTGGTATTACATTTCTATAATTGATATTTATTTATGTAATTATGTATTAAATTGTAGTTTTTAAACTTATTCAGACATATTCTATAGCTCAAGTTGTTAATTAATGAAAAATACTTGATATATGATTATTATAGTATTGTTGGAGTTCAAATACCCCTTGACTAACTCCTCTATTTTTTCTGTATCCCTAAACTTTTTTATTTTTATTTTTACCCCTGCATCTTTGTCCAATTTTTTTTTACCCTTGTTTTTTCTTAATTCCAGAACTACCCCCTCATATAAGACAAACACAAATGACATTCCCTTTCTTTTTGTTCTTGGTTCTCTTCCTCTAGCAGGGGTGAGGGGTAAAAAAAAATGAGACAGCTCTGCAGGGATAAAAAAATAAAATAAAATCCATGGGTAAAGAAAAATTAGGGGGGTCGGTCAAGGGTATTTGGGTAATTCTCCCCAAAAAAATCATGTTTCATACATGTAGGGAAAAATTGATACTAAAAGTTAGTTAAATCAGTTTTAGTCCCTACCATCACCTTAACTAATCAGATACATGATTAACACTAACTACACATTAAAAGTTACCGGAATACTCTCACCCCTTATTTTGAAAAATCAGAAAAGGTCTCTAAAAAATTGGTAAATCCCTTCGGGTCATCATCTTATTAGACAATATTTATTTTACTCACTACCGTAACTGAAACTAATCAGATGTGTAGTTAACTCTAACAATACATGATAAATTACTATAATTTCATTTTAAAATTTACTTAATATCAATTACTATTATACACTAACTAGATTTGTAGTTGACTTAAAGAGATTTACTTATTTTAGATGAGTCTTTTTTTCTATTTTCATATGTTTCTAGGGAGTTATATTGATGTCTCCCTTTTTTAGTGATTGATGAATATAGGATATCATTTCTTGAGAATTTTCAAGAAAAAGGTAGAGGCATTTTTATCATCAAAATAATTAAATCAGATTTTTTTTATATTTTGTAGGTATTTGTTTGAATGGATTTATTGAAACAATTTAACTTAGGGACTAAATCCGTTAACTATATGTACTTCCTGGGGACCTATGACGATTTTTTAATTTTATAAGGACTAAAATTAATTTAATTAAATTTTCAGGGAGTTGCATTGATATTTCCCTTATGATTATGTACTTCAAAAAAAAAGGTTAATGATATCTGTATCCTTATAAACATGGATAATCCCATATAAGTTTCTGTGAAAGTTGGGTTAGACACATGAATCCCTGAAAACCCACAAAAACCTAATTATCATTCTCAATTTAAAATTTCATTCAAATTTGATATAATATTTTATCACCATGTAATTGTGTAGACATTATTATCTCCATAAATAATCATAAAAATAAATTAGGCAATGCAAATATCATATTATCCTTGTAAGACTTTTTATGTTTCTTCATTTTCATTGAGATATTGATTAAAAATGGTTTAAAATTTGATGATAATTTAATCATTTCATGGTTATAAGTTAAAGTTAAGTAGGTTAGGTTGAGTTAGAATTAATTTTTGTTGAAATAAGGAATATATATGAATTTTTGTGAGTTTTGAAGGACTTGTACATTTGTCCTAACTTTGATAAGGGCTTATATGGGATTACCCGTGTTTGTAAAGATTTAGATGTCTTAAAAAAAAAAAAAAAAAAAAAAAAAAAAAGGACTGGGGACTACAAAAGTGATGATTACAGGAAGTGATGACCTCTCAATGTTATCCTCTGAGTGTATCTTTCTTGACCCCACAGCAAAACAGCGCTCCTAACAGTGTGAACGGGTTTGGCAACTGATTAAGATTTTGAAAACAAATTATTCTAATTTTTTTGAATAAGAAATTTATCAATTTTTTCATTATTCGCAATTATCAAAATTGAGAATAAAAATTTCAGGACATATGTTATTTTCCCTCTTTTGCTCAGACAGATTGACGGATCTCTGTCGTCCTATAAACACACTTCGACTGAAATTCAGACAGTAAAAAATTCGACTGAACTCTGGGTATTTTTATTTCTAAATCAAACAACTAGTGTATCTTTCTTGATTAACAGTGTGCATTTTATCTTTTTTTTGATTATTTTTTTTATAACAAATAAATAAAAATTTCAGGACATATGTTATTTTCCCTCTTTATATGATAAATTTTTTTTATTTCTAAATGTCATTCATTAATTTTTATTTCAATACTTATCCCCATGTCAAAATAGCATATGTATTCTACCATGCCATATGTGAACGTCATGGGCATGGGCTCTGGTCCCACCGCAGCCTCTACAGTCACAAAGTCTGAGGGAGCATTTGGTTTGGTGAAAAATAAGTATTTATTTGACTTATCATTTAAAATAAACATTTATTTCTTATTTGAGTGTTTATTTTAAGTGTTTATTTGACTTAGGGAGCATTTGGTTCGGTGAATAATATTTTTTTAATAAATAAACAGTTTGACGCTTATCTAAAAAGTATTTTGCTTATTCATTTTTAAAAAATTATTTTTTTCCAAATCTTTTCATTTTATAAAATGTGATAATCAAATATTAATAAATTTTTTTTCCATAAAATGGACATAAATTTTCTTCTATATACACCACAAATAAGAATATATATATTTTTTTTGTCGAATTAAACAGTTTTTCATTTAAAATATAAAAAAATATATTATTTACACTAATAAATCAACACTTAAAATCAACATAATCTGCCAAATCAAACACCCCCTTAGCGTTATATGAAGTTCTTCATTATGGGCCAACCCATCATCACATCAAGGATGGCCATGAGGGGAAGCTGACTCTCATGTGGAAGACTTGAGAGAGGGGTTAGGGAGAATGGATTGCAAAATGTGTGCCAATACTCAGCTTGCATATTTTCCTGCGAACAACGAGTAAGGGCCGGAGGAAATGAAGGCGTCTGCTCGTCTTGCCAACTGCTGCTTCACATGAAAGTGACTAGAGAAAATGAGGGGGTGCTCTCACGCAAGGTTATGTCTAATTAATGACCGACATGGTGTATTGTCTTGGCGTTGACTGACACATGACATGATCTAAATAGATTAAGAAAAATGAGCACGGTTAATTATAACTTCTTAGCATGACAATTGAAGAAAAACATACATAAATATTAGATTGCTCAGCCTAGAGCAAAAAAGGGTTTAGGGAGGTTCCTTTCAAACCGTTACAATGGAATCTCACCCTGTTACTGTCAGGTTTACCCACTTATTCCATTTTTTGCAGCATGCAATCCCACCCCAAAATATATACTATGCTTTACACCCTGTAATCCCACCCCATCATTGTAGAATCTCTCTCCATCCCTGCTCTATGTATGCCTCTACATATCCCGAGCTCCAACTGGTGGTTGATGTATTTGAATAAATGTTTTAAACACGGTTGATCATGTAGGTTTAAACAAATCTTTTGAATAGGGTTGTTTCTTTTATGTTGAATGTGTGCAACGATTTCTATGGTTTCAGTTTCAATTATTGAATGGTTGAATATAGTTTAGTTCCCAGCTTTTGGTACTATTTTTATTTAATAGTGTGCTTACATTATTGGTTGAGTTTCATGAGTAAAATCAAGTTAATAGACTGCCAATTGGTAGGTATCTGGTATCGACTCTGTACAAATTTTTTGACATTATCATGTATATATATAATATGATATTTTGAAAGAGATGATAAACCCTTATATCTTGATTTTAATTCTTGTATCTTTCTGAAATATCAATTTACACCTATAATTTTGTCATACGTAGTGGCATTATTCTTAATTAATTATATGATATTTGGGATAATCCACAGATATAAAAGAAAGTCACACATCCCACATACTTTGACAGATCGACTAAATAATATAGATCCAGAATCTGATATAGAAAATCATGTGCGCAGATACTATTTTCTATTTTTTTAAAAAACATATACATACACTCGTCCATTGAATTATACTGTTATAAAAAATGAAATATAAATCGAGATACACAAGTGTACACCGTGCTGTTTTTTGCATTAACACAATATACAAACTGTTGAAGAACCATTTTAACAATATTACATCAAATGGACTATCAGTGAGGGACACAAACAAACTAATTAAAATTTAAGTCCCAGAAACCAAAATATCTATTTATATTTTTTAGTTAAATACGAGCATTAATATTTCCTGAAAAAAAGTAAACAATGTTTGAGCAAAAATAGAAGATGAGAAAAAAAAAATGAAACAAACAACTAAAGAAGAAACAAACGGAGCTCAATAGAAAAGATTTCTACCAATACATTTAACTATGGATCGACAATCCCAAGCTCATGTGAACCCCTCTTGCTCTGGAATTTCCATTGACTGATATGAACATTGTCTCCATTATGAATTATAGATGGGTACAACTGATTTCAGAAAAAGAAATCTCTAAATCCTCTAGCTGTCTTCCTGCAATTTCAGAAAAAGAAAATCACATTACAATATGGAGCTGAACCCAAGAGTAAGATAATTGCAAAATACAAACAATTACTATAAAAAAAAAGAGAAAAATTGATTACCTCCACAATTTCGCAAATAGCTGTAAATATAAAATTCACACATGTTAGTTGTTTAGCTGTAAATATAAAATTCACACATGTTAGTTGTTTTTTTATTTGAAAACTAATATTAACATTTGTTAGTGAACCAATCAAAAGTGTTTTCTGTTTGTCCTCAATGTGAATATTTTGTCATTTGGGAAAATTAAATTTTCTCTCACGTATGAAACAACACAATCTTGTGTATCGCTTCACCGATTCAGTGAGTTTTTCATCCGGCTTGCATATTATCACTCCAGCCTTGTGGATTTATTTTTTCACTACTTAAAAAAAATGCAATAACACGCAATGTATATTGTATATATTTTAGCGGGTTATATTTTTTATATTTTAGCTAACTGAGGATATTTTTAATCAAAATATAAGCATTTTTTTCTCAAGGTATATGTTGTGTAATCAGATTGAATAGAAGCCATGTATATATAGACAATCGGATAAATGGATGAGTTTGGATTACATAAAAAAATTGATTCTAACTATTGGTCACATAGACAATTGGATAAGATTCCATGTGATAAGGACCAACTGTCCAACTTGTTTCAATAAATCCTTGTTTCAATAAATCCTAGTACAAGATGAATAAAACCATCTTGCATACGTGGAATTATTAGTATATTGGTAGTCTATATAAACAAATGATAAGAGACGACGTAGATCATTATACATAGGTGCGCTGTGACACACAAGTTTGCAGTCTATTAATGAGATAATATATGATTAGTTAGATAAAACATGTAAATCTTTTTTTTTTTTGTTAATGGGTATTTAAAATTGAATAGACTTTGAAATTGAGCGTGAAGTCCTGTATCTGAATGGAAAATGTTACACTTTACCGTCTCAAACGCATTTTGTTCATGTTTTTATTTATTTATTTAAATCATATACCTCATCTATAATGTATATACTTTTATAAATATGTCTTGTTACATATGAGTGAATGAGTTAATGAGATATATGAAACTGTGTTGTGAAACGTAAAAATGATTGAGTATAACAATGCTCAAACTCAATTAATATATATTGTGTCATAAGCCAGACAAAACCTATTAGGTCAAATGGACGTTGGACAATTTGATTGTCTAACGCGTTCATGATCGTATGATCTTCTCACTTTATTGTGATTAAATACTTTGTAAGATTTGAAAACTAAACTAAAAATGCAATTAAAGTCTAGTTAAACCTTCCTTTTTAGGATTCAATTAATTTGTTTATATCAAAATTATAAGATTGGACGGTCACAAACACGTTGGACAATCAAATTGTTCAATGTTCGTTGGTCCTGTTGATTATCCAATGTCCGCTGAATTTAACCGGATCCCATGTTTTAAACATGGTTGGTTATGTAGGTTGACTGTGTTTAAACAAATCTTTTGAATAGAGTTGTTTCTTTTATGTTGAATGTGTGCAACGATTTCTATGGTTTCAGTTTGAATGATTGAATGGTTGAGTTGGTTTAGTTCCCAGCTTTTGGTACTATTTTTAATTTACTATTCCACTATCATAAGTTCAAAACAGTGCACTTACATTATTAGTTGAGCTTCATGTGTACAATCAAGTTAATAGACTGCCAATTGGTAGGTATCCGACAATGTACTTGTAAAATTTTTTCCACATTATTATAACAATGATTTAAACTATTGTATTTTATATTTATAATATGATATTTTGAAGGAGATGATAAACCCTTAAATCTTGATTTTAATTCTTTAATCTTTCTTATATATCAATTTATTAAGTGTCAATTCTCAGGCTTGTAATTATTTGAAAAATATTTGTATACAAATATATTTGAAAATTAATACCCACATAGATACTAATGTATCAGCTTGTAATATATCCATCTATCGATACGATGTGCATAAAAATAAAATTAATAAATGATATGATATGCTAATGAATTCTAAGAAAAACCCACTAACCAAAATCTAAAATACAATAATAGATCGTTAACCCCTTTAATCCCAATGAGTTCATTTTTAATTTCAAGAAAAGTCATAGGGTTATATGGATTTTAGTTAGTTTACACTTTACAGGGATAGTATGGATTTTTCCCTAAAATAAAATATATAAAATAATTAAAAGGATTCCACCTACACTCCTATAACCCACCGTTAATAAATCCCCAATAATAATCCAACAACATAATAATAAAATAAAATAAAAATAAAAATATAATAATTTATTGTAACCATAATTATCTAAAAATTTATTTATAATGTGCATTAAAACTATAAATTTCTTAAATTTAGTGAGATTTGGTGAACATGTAATATAGATTCTTGTTTAATCAATGCTAATTAATTTGTTAAAGAATCTGATTAGATATAAAATGTATAAAATCTATCATCTATAAATAAAGGAAGAAGAAATGATGATTTTGGATTTAAAAAAAGAAGAGGTTTTGATAAATTTATAAGGATAAAACATACAAAAGCGCTACATACACAGTTAAACTGAAAACAATTGAATATATATAAAAACTACGTCACATATCCCACATTCACATCTCACACACTTATATGACATTGCGCATTTAATTTTTAGAAATAGTAAACTTAATGTAATGAATTATATGTTTTGATAAAAAAATATGTATATTGTTCTTTTGAATTAAATGAACACTACAAATGTAAAAGAAACTTAAATCAAAGAGATAGTATAATAATTAGAAAATTTGAAAATCTTGATTCACGTGGGAGTAACAACAAAAAAAATACGGATGCAAAATCGGGTTGAGATCATATAATAATTAGAATATTAAAAAAAAAATCTTTTAATGGTGACATGTCCTTGTACCAAACCATTCTCTTAAACATGTTTTCACCGGCTGAACTTTTCATATCAATATGTGTCTGAATAAACGACACGTGTTCATCAAAATATTTTAATAGAATTTCTATTAATAATTTTTTAATTAGTCCTCTCTCTGAAATCTTGATTGGCGCTGGATCCGTGAGAGGATTCTCCTGCCAAAGTCCGTCACGTAAGACTTCCCCTTCATCACTGTTTTTTTTAAAAAATAAAATTATGTATCTTAGGTTTTGTTCAAAGGTTTTTTAGGATCATGAATAATTATATTCTTGTTCTTTAATTTTTTATGAGATGTATACAGAAATCATAGATTTTATGAGATGTATCCGGTATATTTATTTTTCCTTCTTTCACAAAATTAAAACAAAGAGAAAAAAAACCAATATATAAAGACATGACTAGATGGTTCATGATCATCCAAAGAACCAAAATATTATATGGTTTGATTACTTCTTACTCTTCTTCAAACACATTAAAAAAAATGTCAGATCTACACATATCAAAGGAAAAATACCCGAAAAAAAATCCTCTTTATCAATTCTTCACTTGACCCTGTTGTCTCATTCAATTTTTAAACTCTCACTCTATCTAAAATGTTTCACACCCTCATCTAATTGAAAATAAAAAAAATGAATTTTATTTTACAGCATTTTTACTTGTTTTAAACTTTTTGAATACCTTATAAAAAATGTTATCATTAAAAAATTATCTTCTATAAATTTTAAAATATTTTTTTGGAAGTTTATTTTATTTTGTTATTTCATCTTATAAATCTCCTGTATAATGATTTTTATGTAAGTTCCCAATCAATTCTTATAAAAAATAAACATTCAAAAAAAAAAAAAAACTTTGAAAATAAAAAATATCAATTTTTTGACGATTTAACTCGTAATAGTTTCCTCAGAAATACAAAAAAAAAAAAGAAGAATTCATTCACAAATTAAAAACTATTTTTATATTTGTTAACTTTCTTTAGTTGGGGGTGTGAAACAATTAAATGTGTGATAACGTGTAAATATTAGATAATATAAACGTAATAAAGTCAATTGATATTACAAGATTGTGAATGAAAACTTTTTAAAATAACTAATTTGGATATTTCTAATACTTAGATGATTTGTTTTTTGGAATTTTTCCTACATCAAATATATAGTTTAAATAAAAATTCTGAAAATAATATTTCAAAAATGATCACCCACAACTTAATAGAATTTCTAGTGTCAACTCTCATCTGGTTTTACATATACAGAGCATTTGTTCTTACTTCTTACCAAGTTACCAACCCATCACCACTACACAACCCATATCAGAAATAGTATTATATTATTATTTATTATTTTAATGTATTTATATTTTTCGGATTAAATTTATTATGCCATTAATATTCATAAAAAATTAATACACTAATTTATACTATTAATTCTAACTTTTTAGATATTTATGTAAAATTGTAAATCAACTCCACAAAAACTCTAACCAACCCAGATCGGTAGAAAGAGGGAAAAAAATTGGAGTATATATATATTTATCTTTAACTATTCAGTTTGCTTTAGTTCAGTATAAGGCAGCACTGAAAGTCAAATTAGATAAAGAAAAACCAACTAATGGCTGTCTGATGCTTAATAATTTGGTTAAATTTAGGTTTCAAAAAAATTGAGCCAAGTTGACCGAATTGCACACATAGGATTAGTACGGCTTTTTTTTGTGTTAATCATGTGATATTTTATGTGTATACTTATAAATTTATGTTTTACAATAGATAATTATTAGAACTTTTTAAAAATATTTTGGATATGGGACATATGTTTCTTATTTTCAGATGTTAATCTTTGAATATTTAAATTAGATTCGGATCCATTTAGATGTTTAGAATATTTTAGATACATATTGAATCTGAATCCTAATTTTTAAATTGTATATGAAATTATGAACACTTATTTGAATATATATCATCATATACCAATATTTTTTCACATATCCAGTTTGAATACGAATATGGTTATAGGCATATCCAATCTGTATCTGCTTTGTTGACATATTTAATCCCACCATCTAAATTTTTTTTGAGAATTGTAGAGTGTCATTTTTGTGTATGTATTCTAGAAGCCATCTCTGCAAGACTGCAACCCAGAAGCTATACCCAGCCACTTATCACATGCAATAGTATAGTATACACTGCATTACACTATATACTGAGAATGCTGAGTTTTGATGTTTGTGACATTTAACTTCAACCCCACAGATTTTGTTTATTAAATCTAAGAAAAGAAATGCATATAAAATAAAATCCCATTGACTAATTCACAGAGCACCATATCAACATCCACAGAGAAATCAAGTAATGATTCAGCGGTTTATGTTGTTCTGGAGACTTTGCGCAGTCTATGTAGTGCTTTACACACACATCCTCTAATGAAACACAAGACAAACTAGTTGTGTAGCTTCTTCTTCTTCTTCTTTACTTTTCTTCTGTTTTTTTTGTCACTGATACAATTTCATTCCCATGTGGTTTTTCATCTTCTTCTTTTAAAATATAGTATCTTTGCCATTTGCAGTGCATTTATCCGCAAATGGCAGGATGGTCAGAACTTCCAGAGGACCTATTGGTACTGATTCTCAAAAAGCTACATATATTAGAATTCAAGTTTGGTGCAGTCTGTACTTCATGGAGGTTGGTCCAAAAACCTAAAGATTGTACTCCTAGACTCCCCTGGTTGGTGCTTTGTGATGATGACCTCACAACCACAAGAACCAGGCACGGTTTTTTCAGCCTCCCTGAAATCCATGAGAAGAGGTGTTGTGAGTCGTTGAATGGTTGGCTTGTTCACATTGGATCTGCAGGACGACCTGGATCTAGACATGGATGTATTGCATCCTCTCTCGAGGATTCAAATACCACTCCCTACACCTCCAGCACGGTTAATCTGGGATGACACGCTACAAGGATACAAAAACATCAACGTACACAAGGCCGTTTTATCTAGCGATTCATATGTAAGCCCTAAAGATTGCGTGGTCATGATTATTTATGGTACTGGAAAACTAGCATTTTGTAGACTCGGTGATGATTTCTGGTATTTGGTGTCATCGGATGACCCTTACGACATATGTTACTACCAAGGAAAGTTCTAAGCCATGACCCACCTTGGGCAAACTTTTGTTTGCAACATCGATGTCCCAGATCCTCATGCCACACATCTTCTGCGGAAGGGAGATCTGCATGAACGCGCGACAAGATATCTGGTGGAATCGATGGGATCTGTTGCATGTTGTGAGGATTAGAGTTGGTTTCAGAAACAAAGAAGGTGAACCCTATAACATCACAAAATGGTTCGAAGTGTATAGGTTGAACAGTGACAAAACAGAGTGGCAGAGGGTGGAGAGCTTGGGGGATCAGACCTTGTTCATCGGCTACAATCATTATATATCTGTATCAGCAGGAACTCATAATTATTTGATGTGCAAAGAGAATGCCATCTATTAAACAGATGACCAGTATCATGCAGCTAGCACATGTTTACAATGTGATGTGGATTTTCCACAAGGATATGAAGATCATGGTGTCTATAATCTAATGGATAGGAGCTTTGAAATGATTCCTACTGGGAGTGTAGTCCAACCAAGGTTGTGGCCACCTATATGGTATACCCCATCTATAATCCGTAGAAGAGGTTTGTATCCGATGAGTTGTAGAATTTTTCTGGAGAGCAGAACATTTGATATTGGTTTCTATGTAGGACTTCAATCCAGTTTATTTGTGTCTAGATAGACAGCCATGTAAAAGACACTTTTTCGTAGTTATTCCTCTGTTTTTGAGAGTTGATTTATGGTGGAGGTTATATATGGTCATGAATATTACTTGCATAGAGGAAAATTCTTGAATGTGTAGATAGTAAAAAAAAGAAAAAAAAGATCACCATGAGTGGTAGGCATCATTTCAAATATGCATAATTTTAATAGTAACCCAATTATGGACCTAGAATAAAACATTTGCATGACATACCTAAACTAGGATCCATTCTGGTTCCAAATTCAAATGACTGAATGTAAAACAGAATTAATAATCAAAACTACCGTTTGGATATGTTTAACCAGCCATAATAGTGCTTGTATGTGCATGTGTGTCTTGTAGATGGCTTTAACAGTGCATTTTATAAAATATCAAATCGTAAAGCTTAAACAAGTCAGAGGTGATAAGAAGAAAGAGAAAAGTGTATGTCAACAAGATGATATCTCAACTTCTCTCAACTATAATATAAAGTGATACCGACCACCTTCAGTGAGGCCATCAAAGAACACTAATCCTTGTGTGAGTCGTCAGTGATGCCTTCCTTGGGCTTGGCCTCATCTACTGCACTCTCCGATGGCTCTCCCTCTGCTGTTGTGTTGGAACCCTCAACAATTGGCCCTTCGGTGACCGGAATGGCTTTCTTGATCGTCCCGACCTTCATGTACTTGCTCATGAACTTGTACTCCCAGTCCTGTAAGGCTTCGAGCTCGAACGGTCCAAGGCCTGAGATGTCCCCAGTTAAATCTTTGTCATCGAATGACATCTTTGCCAGTGCTCGGCTGGCATCTTTACCCGCGAATAAAGCGTATGGTCCACCAGGACCATAGAACATCCTGCGCAATTGAAGAAAGCAGTAGATAATATTAGATAACATTTGCCCTACAATAAAAAAAAAATAGTGCCTTAAACAATGATCCACATTCATATACCTAAAGCAGGGGTGAAAGAATTAGTTGTATGCCCCTCTAAAAGGAAAACATCCATGAGCTCAAGTGATCTTAATTAATACCACCTTCCTTAACTCCCATGTTAAAACTCTTTGTTAATATGGATGTAAATCACCATAAAATGGAATTGAAACTCTAAGTCCAGTGAAATCCTTTGAAACTAGAATTAATTGGAATTTCAATTCTACGAATTTAAAATGAAAAAGAGGGACTTGGTGTAACTTGGAATTCCAATTCCATCCAATTCCATTTTTCAAATTCATATCCAAATAGCAAAATTGCATTTTTAGATGGGGGCGGTTATTTCAACCCCACCAACTCCTCCACCCACCCCCCCCCTTTTTTTTTTGTGTGTGAGCGTAATACACCCCCTCTTCCGCCCACCTCTGTGTCGCCGCCTCCGCGTCGACTCCTCCGCCCGCCTCCGCGTCGCCACGTCCGCATTTCCCACCTCCGTGGAGGAGATCGCGGTGGTGGTGGAGGGCGCGGCCGTGGAGGAGGTCGCGGTGACGGATGCATCGACGGAGGAGGGCGGAGTAGGAGGGGGAGGCGGGGAGGTTGTCGCGGGACATGCGGTCGAGGACGATGAGGTCTTCGCGGAGGCGGGGGAGGAGACGGTGACGCGGAGGCGGGCGGAGGAGGCGACGCGGAGGTGGAGGCGAGCATAGGAGGCGGAGGAGGTGGGGGCGGGCGGAGGAGGCGGAGGCAGAGGAGGCGGGCGTAGGAGGCGGAGGCGGAGGAGGCGGGCGTAGGAGGCGGAGGCGGAGGAGGCGGGCGGAGGAGGCGGTGGGGACGAGTCACACACACAAAAAAAAAAGAAAAAAAAAGAAAGAAAAAAGGGGTGGGTGGAGGAGTTGGTGGGGTTGAAATAACCGCCTCCTTTTTAGATTCCACCCAATTCCCCAAATCCCAATACACCCCTAGGTTTTCCTCCCTCCCCTTCTCAACATGTTCAAAGTAAAAACCATTGTTATCAAAGGCACTGCATAAGTCCCCTGTACCACAGCACAAGGAACACCGAAATGAGAAAAATCAGACTTCAACTATTATATTTTTTATTCTTTTGTTCATTTGATAATTTCCACATCGTTCTATTTCTTCTTTTTCATTCTTCATTCAAAATATACTTAAAAAAGTCGACCGAACCCCTTCTTCATTACTATACTACCCTTCCCTCCTCCACCTCCCCCCCCCCCTCCATTTTTATCCTCTCTTCTCCAATAGTTGTCCTGTCCCCTCCAATTGTTCCTGCCTTTTATCTTCCTTCTTTTTCGTTTTTCTTCTAATAGCCATTCATACACAGCCTGCTCATGTCCTCTTCCTTTTCTGATCAAATAAAACTTATCACCTTTATAATTTTACCTTATCCTCTTCCAAGTTGCTTGGAATTAAAAAAAGAAAAGAAAAAAAAACAGTCTGTGGAATGCATAAAAAAAACTGCCTATGTGTTGAGAGGGTCCATCTCTTTGAATTCAATTCCTACTTTTGACAACTTTGGTAACAAATGAATACAGACACAAAATTTAAACAAAGCATCCTGGCGCCTCAAAAAAAAAAAAAACACTTGACACTTCCATGCACAACCTCTTGAGGGGTGTCACCATTCACCACTTAACTACAAGTTAAACCATAAGTATCCCACAAATGGTTTTGATAAAGGATTGTTTTTCATAATGATAAAAAGTCATATACTTAACAGTTTAAGATGGACATATATCGGCTTATGTTGTCATCAACTATTTAGTACAAAAGAGCACACCCATTATGCAACCCAATAAGCATGAATTTATGGGCAAAATGCTGCAGAAAAGAATACACTGATTAATTGCAAAGCAAAGAAAAAAAATCATACAACACAGAAAGAGCAAGGCTCACCTACTTTCACACCACTACATATTTTAGTACTTTTGGTTACAGAATCTTTTATAATTCAAACTATTACCTAATTTTAATCAAAGAAAGAGAACATCACTGGCCCATGTAACCAAATCCCTAAAGTCCCAACCTTTATTAATTTTTATTTTTTTTTTAAAAAAAAGTTACAAAGCAGAAACCCCTAACTTAGGCATAAAAACCCAACAAAATCAAGAACTCCAAGACCTCAAACAATCCAAAAAAAGTCAAAATTTCGTTCCCCCCCCCCCCCCCCCCCCAAAAAAAATCCCATACCTGCTCTGCGAGACGTCGTAGATCTGGCTCTTGATCGCCATGAGCAAGGGCTTCTTCGGGTCGGACCCGTCGTAGACCTTCAGCTCCTCCTCCGTGATTTCCCCGAGCTGCACCGGCGGCGGGAGCGGCTCCGACTCCTCGAATTCTTCGATCCTCCTCGGCCGCGGCGGAGGCGGAGCGAAGAAGGCGGAGACGGTGTAGTAGAAGGCGATAGCAAGGGCGAGGGCGGAGAAGAAGGTCGCCGGTGACAGTCCCGTATACGACACGATCGCCTCCTTCAAGGTTTCCCACAGAGACCCCAGTTCGATCGCCATTGACGGACACTTCGAAGCTCTCTCTGTGTGTATGAGAGCGAAGTATCGAGAAAATCTTCGCCTTTTTTGAGAAGATACTCTTGTGAGGAGGCTTTATCAATTTGTGACTACCTGGGTCGAAATTACTAAAGTACCCTGTGACGTGGATGAATCTGAATCGTTGGATGGATTTTGTGCCGCTTTTGATTGGTTTGATGGACCTCGATCGGCGATTTGGACCGGATGACGTCAGTGATTAAAGTCGTGGCACCAAACAAAAACGTGATATCATAAAATTGAAATAATTGAATCGCCTTATTATCCATGAAGTCGCTGTTTTTAAATTTATGAATGCAAATTTGATTCACTATAACGAATTGAATGCTTTATATTAATCAATAATTCATATGATTTTTTTTTCAAAGAATAGTAAATATTGTTACTGTGTTTTCATTATAAATAATATAGTACAAATCTAAATCTAAATGAGGTGAGAGAACAAAGAAAAAAATTGTAAAAAATAAAGAAAAATAAAAAAGTAAATAAGAAAGCCAAATAACCTTATGTTTATAAGAGAAATCTAAAGCTTCCTTTTGAAACACATATTGAAAAGTAGCTTTTGGAATAAAGCTGTTTTTTAAGATGATTTTGACCTTGACTTTTATTGGGATGTTTTTTTTTTAATTCAAGAAACAATATTTGAAAGAAGTTGATATATTGGCAGAGAAAGTTGCTTTTCAATTCAAAAAATCGATTCCGACCAAAAAAACAATGTTTCTGAGCTTTTCAAAACACAGATTTTGATGTAAAAATTAAAATGAATCCAGCTCTCGATTCTCAATTAATCCGTCCCGTTTGGCTGCACGATTTAAGCTTTTCAGCTTTTCAAAAAACAGAATCCGCCACAACCGCGCAACCAAACGGGGTCTAAGTCTCATTAGCTTCCACACCCATATTCACTCCTTGATATAACTAATATATGTTCAATTAGAAGAATCCCTCGCATCTCAACGATGCATCATACGAGGTTGTCTCATTTTGAATAGAGGTAGACATCTGCTACCTGATTTTATTACTGAATATCAAACTACAAATTCTAAAATGATGCATAATAGAAAAGAAAAGCAAAAGAGTGAATTTTTGTGAAATTCAATGAATAAAGTAGAAAAATGATAAAATATGTTAAAATCTTTATATCAATTTGGTGGGAAAAGGAAAATTTTATAATTCTTTTATTTTAAGGGCACATCTACACCCACCAACCATTTACCTATTAACAACAACCAAAACATAAAAAAATATATATTTAAATTTAATTTGAACATCACTATTCTCACCAACCATTCGACGTTCGATCTGTCAACATTCCTTTACATTCGACAGAATCTCTGTCAATCTTCCTTTACGACATTCGACAGAATCTCTGTCAACATTCCTTTATAACCTTCGACCTTAGCAGTGTCGAATGGTTTAAAAAATGTGAGGATTTTGAGATAGATATAGTTTTTAAAAAATGTCTATTTAATGTGAGATTTTGGTTTTAGATTAGAGCATGCAGATTAGATTAATTAGTTTTGATTTTCTTCAATAGCTTTGTATGCAAATGCAAGGAGATTAAAAAAATTAGCTATTGCTTCTAGTTCAAGTGTTTTTATTGGAATGACAACATCCGCGTTATCACAAGTCAGAACCCACTTAAGGTCCACCTATCCAACCGTAAGTGTTTAATCAAGGATCAAATCAACCTGATCCAATGATGTAAAACTAAAGGAAAATGTCTAATTACATGTTTTATAAAAATAATATACATGGTCCAATGAATTGATAAATTGTAAAAAGAGTAAAAAAGAGTTTAATGAGATGTATAATAATCCCATCGAGATATATGATATTGGGACGGAGGTTTGAAAAAAGACTGCGTAACAATGCTTATAACTAAAATGATATACGCTAGTAACATTTGATCGTAAAGATGTAGATTACCTTAATGTTAGGATATCATAATTTTTTTAAGGGGGGTTGATATATGCACCCCATTTACAAGAAACCTATCCTGTTTTGAAAAATAACACACTTTTCATGCACTTATGAAGAAAGAGGAAACCCATCCCCCCCTTGGCAAACAACCCCCCCCCCCCCCCCGCACCCCCAGTCGGCATCCCATCTGACGATAGTGGAGAATTATGGCCACCGAAAGGCTTAGCAAGCTAGTCATGGTTGTTTGACTGAGGGTTTAGCATGTGTACCAACCCGAGGTCAGAACCAATGTAGCTAGTAGAGTGAAGTGGGTTCACCCGTAAGCCCGGCGAGTTAAAGTTAGAGGGACCATTCATTCGTTGATGTATTCGACTATGTTATTAGTATGTATATGAACCCAGGTCGGCATCCCTTATGGCGATGGTGGTAAAGTCAGGTCGCCAAATGCCCCAATGAGCTAAAGTCAGAGGGACATACCAATTGACGTGTATATCAACTTAGGTCGAGAATCACTCGGGTGAAGGTGTTGAAGTATGGTTGTCCGAAGGCCGGCGAGCTTGTGAATCTAAGACTTACAATTTTTTTTTTAAACAAAATCTTTAAAAGCTGTTCAAACCTATTTTCAAACACTTCTTTAGAATTATCCTCATAAGAACTCCAAAATCCAACATGATCTCTAGTTGCTCACCCTTTCCAAATTTTGATAAAAAAATATCATAAGTCATTAGGTGAATTATGATGATTAGCATGAGAAATACACGCAAAAACTTCTTATTGAATATAAGACAATTATATGAAACCAAAAAGTTAAAAGAAAGAACTTGATACGTGATTATTTTTGTCTTTAAAGTTTTTTTTAGTGTACAAACTATTAAAAAGCTGTCTACCCCCTCCTAAAAACCTATCCACAGAGCGTACCAAAGAAATTCATTAATAATTTATCATAAGGATACAAATATTTGTTCATGAAACACAATCAGCATGAGATCGATGTCATCGGGTTCAATGAATGAAAAAAAGATCATTGAACACCTCATAGAATTGAACATCTCACAGGATTTGGAAAGTATAACTTATTCTCAAAACCATAGAAAATTATACCAATCTTGAACATCTAGGGTTCAATAAAAAAAATGTCAATTCTTTCATTGAACACCTAGGGTTCAATGAAAATAACATGAAGAATAAGAAGAAGAAGAAGAAGAAGAAGAAGAAGAAGAAGAAGAAAAATGAGGAGAAGGGTATCCTTGCTGATGACCGTGGTGGGTATGGAGACTGGTAACGGAGGTTGAAGAAGCATCGATGACAACAACGGAAAAACCTTCATGATCTAACCCCCGTTTGGATAGCGGAATTAAGTTATTCTGGATAGATAACTATGCCAGTATAGATAACAAATCTACAAGAATAAAAGATTTTCTGTTTGGTTGTATTTTTTTTATTCTCATTGGAAAACGTAAGAATAAATGTTGAGTTGTTTGTTTGATAAAGAATAAAATATAAATAAAGTGTAAAAAAGTTGATTTGACATGTGGGCCCATTGATGTATAAGAGGTGTTGATAGGTGATTTGATGTGATGATGTGTAAAAAGTTGATTTGACATGTGGGTCCATTGATGTATAAGAGGTGTTGATAGGTGATTTGATGTGATGATGTGTAAAAAGTTGATTTGACATGTGGGTTCATGGGAATAGATAAAGTGAGTATAGCTTATCCTAGGAGTTGCTTAGAATTGTTATACTCTCTTATACTCGTTTAAACTGGCTTAGTAATACCAAGTTATACCCTTCAAACAAACAACTATTTTTCCTATCTATTCTTATACTACTCTTATACCACCCTTATACTCCCTTATTCCGTTACACAAACGGGGGGTTAGGGAATGAGAGAAGAGAAAGGGGAGAGAGCTAGATAAAAGTAATGGTGGGGGTGAGATTTCATTGTCAAATTAAAGATATATATAAAGGGGTGGGTTTCTTGATAGACAAATATGCATGAGATGGATCAGATAACGGGTGGGTATCTTGAATATTGATGTGGATATATCCGTCGTGGGCCGTTCGATCGCGGGTCCATCCCATCCAACGGTCGACGTGAATCGCACCCGACCGTCCGATGCGATGGACCCGTGATCACTGCCGCACCCGCCGTTCGCCGCACGTAATCACCCCTCGTGTGTGTGTGTGTGTGTGTGTGTATATATATATATATATATATACGCGAGCGATTACGTGCAGCGAACGACGGGTGCGGCGGCGACATGAGCCGTTCGATCGCGGGTCCATCGCATCCAACGGTCGACGTGAATCGCACCCGACCGTCCGATGCGATGGACCCGTGATCGACGGCCCGTGATCGACGCCGCACCCGCCGTTCGCCGCACGTAATCATCCCTATATATATATATATATATATATATATATATATATATATATATATATATATATATAAAAGGTGCATCAGTCACTATTGCTTCTCTTTTACATAATCACACATTTCCTTTACAGATAAAATTAGTACAACAAATATGGATATTATAATAACCTACTATGTGGTATACTTTATAAATAATAATAACAATAACAATAATAAAAACCTTAACACGATGCTGCCAAAAGGAGACATGGTGTTCTCGTGGGTACGAGTGGAAAGCAAGTATAGCCAAATGAGCAATATGAAATTGATCATTTTATACCTCCAAAGTTTAAGCAGAGAAAAAATGAATTATAACTTCCAATGACTCCATGGGAGATAAAAAATGATAGAGCATCACTGTATTTTATTTTTATTTTTTGAGGGAAAACGATAGACTTTTCAACCTTTGAATATTAATCAGAACAGTTCAGATTAGATAGTTCAGCACCTGTTTTGCAACATCACTTTATTGTTAATTTCAGAAGATGATATGTGCAAAGGAAAAACCACTCAGATATAGAAAGAAAGTTGCAGAGAAAATCTGTAATGGTCATTAACCGCATTTTTATTGTTCTCTTCATGTGATTATAATTCAGAATGAAACAGATAATTGAACCAATTCCAAACAGGCAAATATCCAACACGTTATATGGTGAATCAAAAAAGCATTTCCTTTCATCGTAAAAATGAAAAAATCAATCCATCTTAAAAGATAACACTATACAATTATCTCCTCTTAACGAATTCAATGGGAGATGACTCAATATACCAAACCACAGACAGATTCATCTATATTTACCCACCACTCACCAACACAGAACTCATTATGATCAACCAAAAAAAAATGCAATCTATGCCTAAAGACGAACACAGGTATCATTGCTGAACAAAACATATTATGCCCAGATATAGCAAAATCCCAAGCAGTATATTCAGCCAGATACCTTGCCCCGATGAGACAATGATTACGTACGATCCACAATTTGAATACATGAATCATCAAGCAACTTCCCGTAATCCCCAAGAGAAAGAGATCTGACCTCGTCTTCTCTCCACAAGCCGGTCTCATACTTGTACCACCTCATAAGACGAATTATCAAAAGTTTTTACTCTTCTTTAAAATACACTGCAAAATTGTTTTTCATTTAATCTACACATCAAAAAGATTTGCAGGGCAAGGTAGACTGTATAATTAAGAATGTTAAAAGGATTTTGCCTGTATAACCAGACGCTTATGCCACCAAAGATGATTCTTTTAATGGTGAGTAACATCAAAAGTGGCGCGCCTCTCCAAGATGGTCCACTAAACATAATTCAAAAAAAAAATTGCAGTCCATAATCAAATTATGCATCTAATGATCTACCAGATTCGTCACCTGCAATTTGTCCATTCATATGGAAGTGCAGTAGCATTTGCATGTAGAGCCTTCTGCACGTCTGGGCGATTCAAATAGTGATATACATATTAATCGCTGCACGAATCAAACTCCCCTATCTGAATCATATCATATTAGCCATATGTATCCATTAACAGACAAACTATCAATTGAAGAGTTTATCAAATTTAATAGTACAAAAAACAAACCGAGCCAAGCTTGGGGGTGACTGAGGCGTTGTAATTGCATATGGGGGCATATATGTTGTAGTTATCGATGCTTCCACTTTCATCCAAAGAAGCGTCAGTTGCGTCTGACATTCTTCAGAGACATTATCATTACTGAAGTTGCAGAACTTGTGAATTGCAGCGTGAGTCTAATCTGAATTCAGTGCATGAGTCCAGAAGTAGTCATAGGTGGCCAGTTCATTGGTATCTGTTTCTCTATATGCATTGCCAATCTGCAAAACAGAACAATTTGGATCATCTATGTTTCCATTGGTCTTGTAAAAAATACTAAACTTGTTTTTACTTACAGCAATGCCTTTAAGATTTATAATAGTCTGGTTTGTGATCTTTTTTTGTCGGAGAAAATTGTCAGCGAGCTCAGGCATGTAGTGACCAGCATAGCTCTCTCCGGTTATGAAGAAATCATGCATCTTGTAATGGGAGAATCTTTTGAGCCAGTTAATGAGGAATGTATAGGCGTCTTCGGCGGTTCTCTTGTCTCTGTTCTTGTCATAGTCGGAAGTGGTGTTCGAATAAGAGAATCCAACTCCAGCAGGTGATTCCAAGAAGATCACATTCGCAACTACGACAAATCATTGAAATTTTGTTAAAGATTGCATCATGTACTAACTATTGTACAATTGCATACAATGTTTCCCTAGATGAGTGTGAATACTTACCATTGTTCTATGCATAATCATTTTGATATAGTGTTTTTGAGTCACCATTGACCCTAAAGGATCCCAATTCCTCCATGGCTCCATACCCAAGAGAAGAATCACCAGGTCCTATGCATTGTTAGAACATGATTTCTTGTTAATGGAGTAATTGTTAAACATATACTGAGAAGAATTGAAATGAAAAAACAAGTGACATTATACACACACAATGAAATATTGTAAGATTGATTGCCTGTGTTGCTTGACATGGGATCCAGTTAGGATTGAATTCCATTGTATCTTAAACATATGACTAAAAATGTCACGAACAGAGTTATCAAGGCAACTCTTAGTAGGCTAATTCAAATTAAAATCATGAAGAAACTAATTACCTCTATTAAGCCATAAAATCAATGGCTTGTCTGAAGAATTATTAGGAGACTCCACAAAGTAGTAAAACAATGCCCTTCCATGCTCAGGGTCGACGGTCACATGGCCACCATACTGATTGAACTCCACCCCTTCTGGTTGTCCTGGCCAGGAGACGATCCTGACGGCTTCCATTAATCCATCTTGTGGAGCCACATAAACAGATGCATGAGATCATCGCGTAGTATCATGGCTCTCCCATGAATCAAATACTGGAGCATTCTTGGAGGTCTTCAGACTTGTGAAGTCTCTCAGTTGATCGCGCTGGTTGGCAACACTATTGCTTGGAAAAGCAAGGAGGTAACAATAAATGAGAAACCATAATGAAGCTTTAATCTCCATTACCCTTTGCCTCCCCAAGAATGATTAGTTTATGCCTAAGGAAAGGATTTTGGGGCTTGGAGAGTGGAGAAATTTATGTAGCAGGCTTGTTTGTGTACATTTGGATCTTTCTTGATTTGATGAAAACAATGATGATGATGGAGTTCAACTTGTTCATGGTTTTATTTAAATAATGACAATAGTGTATATGTTGCTCAATAGAATATGAGATAAATCTAAACATGCCTACATGTGAAATGAAATGAATATATATGTATTTAATGAGGTTTCAGAACTTGAGATAGATGAGATATGGACTCAGTCACAGTGAATATTAATGGAGAGTAATACTCAGGTGCAATGCTTCAATCACACAACCCCTTATTAATTGTTGTGAACAACATAAGAGAAGCGAAACAGAGCAAACAACCTTATTATAGAAACTCTACAAAAAAGAATCATGGATCTAGTCAGTATTGGATACATTAGGAGATACCTCACTTTCAGAAATACTTAGAGAGAAGATAACTCACACTAAATTTAGGAAGGACAATAAAATCGGGTTTAGGTTTTGCATAACCCAAACTCACACTAAATTAGGTCATCTCAAATATGTCTCATCGTCTTGCCTCTAATTTAGAACTCATGATCCATATCCGCTCCATTTAAAATCCAAAGAATCTAATCCCACCTCGCCCTATGTTCGGTCGAGGCGGGTTCCTCCGGATTACAAAATAAAAATAAAATCCATAAAATATAAAACTCATTGTTTGAGTGTTATTGTTTGAGTGTTAAAGCACACATAGTCTTAGATGCCCAATGTAATATTAGTAGAAGACTATAAGATGCACATAATCAAATAATTTTATATAAAAATAAAAATACATAAAAAGTTTATTTTTTAATTTAGGCTTTAATTTTAGTCAAATAATGTTAACTCTGAATAGAAGACCGAGACAATAAATAGAGTAGTATTTTTAGATTATGTTCAAAAAAATAAAAAAATAGTTGATTGACGAAAAGATGTGATTTTTTTTTTTGTTAAAAGAAGTTTATTATAAAAAATAAAATTTATGTTTAGGGAATTTTGCTTTATAAATTGGTTGGATAAATGAATTTCATTCATGAACTAAGGTTTGGCAGGTTTGTGAGGGCCACCAGCCACACAATTAGCATCATAAAAGTACAAACTTAAAAAAAAACTCATATATGTAAAGAGAAAGAGAAGTCCTTTTTTTCCAAAAAAAAAAAAACATTGGACGGCAACTTTTTATTAAAGATGCAACTTCCAAACATGTAAAGTTGGTAAAAAATAAAAAGTGAAACCAATGATGAAAAAGATGCTTAAAGCCTTAAACAAGAGGTGCAACTTTTGAAGATATAATCAGACATGCAATTAATACATGAAGGGAAGTTTCAAGTCTTTTAGAGAACTATCTAGTGATCCAAAAATTACCATTTGTCATGGTCACCCAACTTCATTTAAACTACCCATTTAGAAACACCTTTGAATTGGCTTTTTATTTTATATCAAATAACGCAAACGCATTTCCAAACTATTCTTACTATAATTCTCGATAAATTGCGATAAACATGTGCTATCACAATGTATAAGGTTATAAAGCACACTGCTATACCACACACACACGACCCTCCTCTGCATGCAAAACGTCCATGTGAAAGGCTAGCCAATACCATCACAATGGTTTATTGTAATATTGTAATTTTAGTGTTGGTTTGACAATGGATTAATGATGGGATACATACAAGTCGACCAGGAGCCGAAAAATCCATGACCTTGACTTGATGGCCAAGGCGTTATCTCATTTTCTGATGAAGACTTGGAAGGCGAGGCACCCCATTTTGATGCGCCCGTGATTACTCTATGCATCTCCAATTTTGATGTCAAGGGGATCTTGGTCGACACTGGAAGTTCGGCCGACATTCTGTTCATGCAACTATTCCTTCAAATGGGCCTGAAGGTGTGTTCTTGCTTCAGCCAAGGATCTTCTGGTCACGTTCAATGGCACCCGGGTGGTCCCAACCGGATGCATCACCCTGTCGGCACACGCTGATAACCATACACCCCCCCCCCCCCCCCGATGACAGAGTTCACGGTCATGGATCTCCGGTCTTCCTATAATGCCATTACAGGGAGAGCTTGGCTCACGGCGATGAAGGCAATCCCTTCAACTTACAATTAACGGCTTTGTTTCCCCACTGTCGAAGGGTAACGGAGATCAAAAGTGATCAAGTCATCACGAGACATGATGGCGGCCCTTGCAGGAAAAGCATCTGCCCCTGAGGAATTGCGCGAGGGGGAGTATGTCTTGGATTAATGAGGGACTCTATCTCGGATTCATGGGGGGTATGTATCGGATTCATGGTCTCAAATTTATGGCGGATTACATCTTTGATTCAAGGGGGTTAGATCTCGGATTCGTTGGGGGAGTATATATCAGATTCATGGGTATGTCTTGGATTCATGGGTGGGTGTCTCGGATTCATGGAGAGAGTATGTCTAGGATTCATGGGGGAGTGTCTCCCATTCATGAGGGAATATGATCTTGTAATCATGGCATTAATCGGATTCATGGTATGGTCATGGATTCATTGGGGAGTATGTCTCGGATTCAAGAGTAGAATATAGTATCAGATTCATGGGGATTTATGTCTCGAATTCATGGGTGGCTATATCTCGGATTCATGGTGGGGTACGTCTCGGATTAATAGGGGAGTATGATTAGAATTTATGGTATGTATCAGAATCATGGAGAGTAAATCTTGAATTCATGTGGGGGTATGTCCCCCCCGAGTGATGGGGGGTACATGTTAGTTTCATGGTTCAACATGTCTTGGATTTATGTGGGAATATATCTTGGATTCACAGGGGGAGGGGGGCTCGGGTTCATACCCTTGAATTCGAGACATATCCCACATGAATTTAAAACCATACTCCCCCCATGAATCTGAGGCATACCATCTCATGTATCTAAGACATACCCCCGCATGAATCTGGATTCATGAGGGGGATGTTTCAGTTTTATGGGGGGTATGTCTCTGATTCATGGAAGTATGTCCCGGATTCACGTGGGAAACATGTTCTCGCAATCAAGGTCTCGTATTCAAGGGGGAGTATGACTTGGATTCATGAGGGAGTATGTTTCATATTCATAAGGGGATATGTCTCAGATTCATGGGGGAGTATGTCTCGCATTGATGATGGAGTATGGTCTCAGATTCATGGTATGGTCTAAGATTCGTGGGGGAGTATGTCTTGGATTCTTGTGGAAGAAAGGCTCGAAACATAGGGGGAGTATGGTTTCGAGTTCAGGTGAGGAGTATGTCTCGGATTCATGGGGGGTTATGTCTTGGATTCCTATGGGTATGTCTCGGATTCCTGTGGGTATGTCTCTGGTTCATGGGGGATATGTCTAGGATTCATGGGGGGTATGTCTCGGATTCGTCGAGAGTATGGTCTCGGATTCATGAGGGAGTAATGTTAAGATTCATGAAGGAAGTCTCGGGTTGATGGGGGTATCTTCTTGGGGGGAGTATGTCTTAGATTCAGGGGGAAGGTCTTGTATTCATGGGAGTGTACGTCTCGAATATATGGTCGTAGATTCATGGGGGAGTATGATCTCAGATTCATGGGTGGAGTATGACGGAATACGTCTCCGATTCAAGGGGTTACATTTTATAATTGTTGGGGGAGTATGTCTTAAATTCATGGGTATGTCACGGATTCATGGGTACGTCTCGGATTTATCGGCGGGGCATGTCTCGGATTCATGGGGGAGGGTGGTATTTTAGGATTCGTGGGGGAGTATGCCTCGGATTCAAGGTCGTATTCATTGAGGGAGTATTGTCTCCCATTTATGAGGGAGTATGAACTCAGATTCATAGTATGGTCTCAGATTCGTGGGGGAGTATGTCTCGGATTCAAGGGGGGGAGTATGGTCTTAAATTCATGGGGTTATGTCTCGAATTCATGGGTGGATAAAGAAAATTGAAAGACCCGCGGATATTGGAAAAACAACAATTATGGTTAACAAAGGAAAATAGCTCGTGGTAAAGACAAGATACACTTTGACAAGAAAAACCTGTACTTGATATATTCTAATTATGGGTTTTTGTCAGTAAAGAGGACTCAAATTGATTCGAGTGGAGTTTTATATAAAGTATCAATAAGGTAGACCCATGCTGCGAGCCGTCTCATTCCCTAAATAAATCCGGACACTCAAGAAGTTTGTTGGAGCATAAGCAATTTGCTTAGCTTTACATCTGTCCCAAGGTATCATTTCCAAAACATATGTAGGACAAGCTCGTACACATTGAATACACCCTATACATGTATCATAAATCTTTACTGAATGTGACATTGTACCTAGAAATTTTTAACGGCATATATTTTCGATATGGTAAACTTTGTGGTAAATAAATCATATATTTTAGACACCAAACGAATCAGTGGTTTACCAAATCAATCTATTTCTAGATCTGTCCATGAAAGAGGACCAAGAAACCTTGATTTATCACGTTTTAACTAACAAGATCATACGAGTTCGTACATGGTATGTATCGGATTTTTGATTTGTGTCGGAATAATGTTGGAGTTTGTCTCGGATTCATGTGGAGATATGTCTCCGATTTATGGGGGGATGTGTCAGATTTATCGATCAGTATGTCTCAGATTCAGGGAAGAGTATCTCTTGGATTCATAGTGGAGTATATCTCAGATTCATGATAGGGTACCTCGTAGATTCATGGTAGGATATGTCTCGGATTCATGAGGGGAATATAGATTCAAATTGAAGGATTATTATGTCTTAGGTACAGGAGGGGTATATCTGAAATTTGTGGGGGGAGTATGTCTCAAATTAATGGAGGAGTGTGTCTCAGATTCATGGCGGGGTATGTATCGGTTTCTTGGTTTCAGATTTATGGCGGAGTACGTTTCCAATTCAAGGGGGTCATGTCTCAGATTCATTGGGGGAGTATGTCTCAGATTCATGGGTATGCCTAAGATTCATGGGGGGTATGTCTACGATGGATTCATGGGTATGCATCAGATTCATGGAGGGAATATTTCTAGGATTCAGGGGGGAGTATGTCTCCCATTCATAAGGGAGTATGATCTTAGATTCATGGTATATTATTGGATTCATTGGGGAATATGTGTCGGATTCAAGGGGTGAGTATGGTCTCGGATTCATGGGTGTCTATGTCTTGGATTCATGGTAGGGTACGTCACAGATTAATGGGGGAGTATGTCTAAGATTCACAGGTGGGGGGGGGGGGGGGGAGGGGTTGTGGTCAGGGATTCATGGTATGTATCAAAATCGTGGAGTATGTCTTGGATTCGTGGGGGGTATGTCTGATTCATGGGGGGTTATGTCTCGTATTCATGGGGAGTATGTGTCGGATTCATCGGTCGGTACATCTCGGATTTACGGGGGGTATGTCTAAGATTTATGTGGGAGCATGATCTCGGATTCATAGGGGAGTATATCTCGGATTCATGGTAGAGTACCTCGCAAATTCATGGTAGGATATGTCTCGGATTCATGGGGTTTATGTGTTGGATTCATCGATCGGTATGTCTCAGATTCATGGTGGATTTCTCAGATTCATAAGTCATATGTCTCGGATTCATGTGGGGGTATGGTCTCGGATTCATGAGATAGTATGTTTCGGATTCATAGAGGAGTATGTCTCAGATTCATGATAAGGTACCTCACATATTCATGGTAGCATATATCTTAGATTCATGAGGGGAGTATGGATTCAAATTGAATGAGTAATTTGTCATAGACTCATGGGGGGCATGTGTCGGATTCATGGGGGGTATCTCATGGATTCATGAAAGGTATGTGTCAGATTCATCGGTCAGTATGTCTCGAATTCAAGGGAGGGTTTCTCGGATTCATGGGGCGTATATCTAATATTCATGTGGGAGTACGGCCTCATATGCATGGGGGAATATGTCTTGGATTCATAATAGGGTACCTCGTAGATTGATGGTTGGGATTATTGGTTTGTCTCGGATTCATGTGAGGGTATGTATCCGATTCATGGTGGGATATGTCTTGGATTTATGTGGGGTATGTTTCCTATTCATGGGGAGTAGGTCTCGGACTCATATGGGAGTATATCTTGGATTCATTGGGGGGGGGGATATCGGGTTTATACCCATGAATCTGAGACATATCCCACATGAATCCAAGAACATACTCCCCCCATGAATCCGTGACATTACCCCCATGAATCCGTGACATACCCCCTCATAAATCCGGATTCATGAGGGGTATGTCTCGATTTCATGATGGAGTATGTCTCGGATTCATAAGAGAGTATGTATCGGATTTATAGACAAATATGTCTTAGATTCATGGAGGGAGTATTTCTAGGATTATGGAGAGTATGTCTTAGATTCATGTTCGCATTCATGGGTGGAGTATTTTCTGTCTCCCACTCATGCAGGAGTATGATCTCAGATTCATGGTATAGTCTAGGATTCATGAGGGAGTATGTCACGAATTCAAGGGGGGTATGATCTTCGATTCATTGGATTTCAATCTCGGATTCATGTGGGAGTATGGTGAGGGATTCAAGGTATGTATCAGAATCATGGAATATCATGTCTCGGATTCATGCAGGGTTATGTCTACTACAGACATGGGTAGGTATGTCTCCGATTCATGGGTATTATGTATCGGATTCATCCATCGGTGTGTCTTGGATTCATAGGGGAGGGTTCTCAGATTCGGGGGGGGGGGTACTGTGTCAGATTCATGGGGTAGAATATCTTGAAATTCATACAGGAGTACGTCTCAAATTCATGATAGGTTATCTCACAGATTCATTGTAGGATATGTTTTGGATTCATGAGGAGAGTATAGATTCAAATTGAAGGAGTACTACGTCCTAGATTCATGGGGGATAATTTTATAATTCGTGGTGGAATAAGTCTCGGGTTAATGGGGGAGTGTGTCTCGGATTTATGGGGGGTATGTATCAGATTCATGGTCTCAGATTTATGACAGAGTACGTCTCTGATTCAAGGTGGTAATGTCTCAGACTCGTTGGGGAGTATTTCTCAGATTTGTGGGGAAGTAACGGATTTAATGGTATGTCTTAGATTCATGAGGGGTATGAATCAGATTCATTATCATATTCATGGGGGGAGTATGTCTAGCATTCATGAGGGAGCATAATCTCTGATTCATGACATTTCTCATATTCAAAGGGGGAGTATGTCTCTCATTCACGAGGGAATATGATCTTGGATTCATGGCATTTCACGTTTCATGATATAGTCTTGATTCATTGGAGAGTATGTCTCAGATTTAAGGGAGGAGTATGGTCTCGAATTAAGGGGGATTATATCTCAGATTCATGGGTGTCTATGTCTCATATTAATGAGGGGGTATGATGTTGGATTCGTGGCATTTCTCTGATTCATGGATGGTCTGGAAGATTGGGGTTAAGTCTCGAATTCAAGATTCGTGGGGAAGTATGTATTAGATTCATGGGTATGTAACGGATTTATGAGTATGTCTTAGATTCATGAGGGTATGTCTCGGATTCATGATCATATTCATTGGGGGAGTATCCAACATTCATGAGGGAGCATAATCTCTTATTCATGACATTTCTCATATTCAAAGGTGGTGTATGTCTCCCATTCACGAGGGAGTATGATCTTGGATTCATGGCATATCACAGATTCACAATATGGTCTTGATTCATTGGAGAGTATGTCTCAGCTCGGATTTAAGGGAGGAGTATGGTCTAAAATTTAGGGGGCTTATATCTCAAATTCATGGATGGTCTGGGATTAATTGGGGAGTATTTCTCGGATTCATGCGGGGTTATGTCTACGATTCATGGGGGAGTATGTCTTAAATTCATGAAAGGTATGTGTCGGATTCATGGGGGATATGTCTTGGATTCAAGAGAGGTATGTGTCGGATTTATCAGTCGTTATGTCTCGAATTCATGGGGGTTTTCTAGGATTCCTGGGGGGTAAGTCTAAGATACCTGTTGGGGTATGGCCTTGGATGCATGGTGGAGTATGTCTTGATTCATGATAGGGTACCTCGTAGATTGATGGTAGGATATGTCTCGGATTCATGAGGGGAGTATGGATTCAAATTAGGGAGTACTAGGTCTTAGATTCATTGGGGGAATATCTAGAATTCGTGAGGGGAGTATGTCTTTAATTAATGGGGGAGTTATTCTTGGAATCAGATTCATGGTCCCGGATTTATAGCGGAGTATATCTTTGATTCAAGGGGGTTATGACTCGGATTCGTTGGGGGAGTATGTCTCAAATTCATGGGGGAGTGTGTCTCGTATTCATGAATATGTCATGGATTCATAGGTATGTCTCAAATTTATGGGGGGTATGTCTTAGATTCATGGTGGGTAAGTCTCCGATGTATTGATGGGAATTTCTTGAATTCATGGGGAAGTATGCCTCATATTCATTGGGGAGTAATTCTAGGATTCATAGGGGAGTGTGTTTCAGATTCATGGGGAGAGCATGTCTTCCATTCATGAGCATGTCTCATTCATGGCATTTCTAGGATTCATGGTATGGTCTTGGATTCTTTGAGAGTATGTCTCGGATTAAAGGGGGAGTATGGTCAGGGATTCTTGGTATGCGTCGGATTCATGTGAGGGTATGTATCAGATTCATGGTGGGATATGTCTTGGATTTATGTGGGGGTATATTTCATATTCATGGGGGTCTCGCACTCATGTGGAAGTATATCTTGGATTCATTGGGTGGGAATATCGGGTTTATACCATTGAATCTGAGACATATCACACATGAATCCAAGAACATACTCCCCACATGAATCCGTGGCATACCCCCTCATGAATCCGGATTCATGAGGGGTATGTCTCGATTTCATGGGGGTATGTCTCGGATTCATGAGGGACTATATCTCAGATTCATGAGGCAGTATGTCTCGGATTTATAGATGAATATGTGTTAGATTCATGGAAGGAGTATTTCTAGGATTATGAGGGACTATTTCTAGGATAATGGGGGAGTATGTCTTGGATTCATGTTTGTATTCATGGGTGGAGTATTGTCTGTCTCCCATTCATGCAGGAATATGATCTCAGATTAATGGTATGGTCTTCGATTCAAAGGGGAGTATATCTCAGATTCAAGGGGGTATGGTCTTCGATTCATTGGGGTTAAATCTCGGATTCATGAGAGAGTATGGTCATGGATTCAAGGTATGTATCGGAATCATGGAATAGCATGTCTCGGATTCATGTGGGGGTATGTCTTGGATTCATGGGAGATATGTGTCAGATTCATCGATCGGTGTGTCTCGGATTCATAGGGGAGGGTTCTCGGATTCAGGGGGGTACTGTGTCAGATTCATGGGGTAGTATGTCTTGAATTCATAAGGGAGTATATCTCGAATTCATGATAAGATATCTCACAGATTCATGGTAGATTATGTTTTGGATTCATGAAGAGAGTATAGATTCAAATCGAAGGAGTACTACGTCCTAGATTCATGGGGGATATTTTTAGAATTGGTTGCGGAATGTCTCCGGTTAATTGGGGAGTGTGTCTTGGATTTATGGGGGGGGGGGGGTATGTATCAGATATATGGTCTCGGATTTATGACAGAGTACGTCTCCGATTCAAGGTGGTTATGTCTCAGACTCATTGGGGAGTATTTCTCAGATTCGTGGGGGAGTATGTATTAGATTCATGGGTATGTAATGGATTTATGGGTATGTCTTAGATTCATGAGGGGTATGTCTCAGATTCATGTCCATATTCATTGGGGGGGGGGGGGTATGTCCAGCATTCATGAGGGTTTGATTCATGACATTTCTCATATTCAAAGGGGGGGTATGTCTCTCATTCACAAGGGAGTATAGTCTTGGATTCATGGCATGCCACAGATTCATGATATGGTCTTGATTCATTGGAGAGTATGTCTCGGATTTATGGGAGGAGTATGGTCTCGAATTTAGGGGGCTTCTATCTCAGATTCATGGGTAGCAATGTCTCATATTAATGATGGGGTATGATGTTGGATTCGTGGCATTTCTCAGATTCATGGATGGTCTGGGATTAATTGGGGAGCATGTCTCAGATTCATGCAGGGTTATGTATCCGATTCGTGGGGTATGTCTTGGATTCATGAAAGGTATGTATCGGATTCATGGGGGATATGTCTTGGATTCATGAGAGGTATGTGTCGGATTTATCGGTCGGTATGTCTCGAATTCATGGGGGTTTTCTCGGATTCCTAGGGGGTTAAGTCTAAGATACATGTTGGGGTATGGCCTCGGATGCATAGTGGAGTATGTCTTGATTCATGATAGGATACCTCGTAGATTAATGGTAAAATATGTCTCGGATTCATCAGGGGAGTATATTTTAACATTAAGGATACTATGTCTTAGATTCATTGGGGGAATATCTAGTGAGGTGGATATTTTCCCCCTACAGTTAAATTTGTAATTTGGGATTGAAACTTCAAAAGAATGATTTTTTGACGATAATTTGGGTACGGATTTTTAGGTGGAAGGAATAAATTTAAACAAAGACAAATCTAAGCTGTAAGAGTGCTGGCTCGCGACCTCTTTTTAGGCTGCCCATGTCCGTCTTATATTGACACGTGTCTTAGCGCAGATTTTTACCTCCACAAATGCCCCCTCTCCTGCTCTTTTGAATTGTCGAGAGAGCGGGAGAAATGAAAAATTAGGTCGCGTCCCTTCCTTTTTGGGAGTCAAAGATTTGGTCGCCTGTCTCATCGGGATTCTCTGATCCGCTCCTTATTTGACGGTTGATTTGCTAAGTCAGCTTTACTGATGCGTGGCCTCCCACAACATTCTTTGAAAATCCAAACGTCTGCGTCTCTTGGTTTTTGTGAAACCCTTTACGAGGCATTGATTATACCTCAATATCCGCAGCGAATAATTGCTGCCATCCTTTCGAAGCGTCGCCTCAACAATATTTATAGGTCGAATGGAAAGCACTCTTCGTCCCATCTCGCCCTTTGTCTTCTGAAATTCTCATTTCCTCTGATAATGGAGAACACCGCCATAACTACAGCCCTTCAAAGGGAGTTGGAAATCTCCTCAGACTTCGCGGTTGACGAGTTGCTGAGGATTAAGTCCCCACCCTTTTCCTTAACTCCTCCTCCATCCGAGTTATTTCACGGATGGAGGTCTTCCTATACCTCTGCCACGCTTGGTGGCTGAGTTTCTTGACTTCTTTGGCCTCCTCCCCATCTTGGTCGTCTCCAACGTATACCGCATCTTTATGTGCGTGGTCGAGTTGGGTAAGAAGACAGGAATTGAGTTGGGCCTGACGGAGATCCGGTGGATCTATCAGGTCAAGGGTTTGACCTCCGGGCGGTCTCCGTCCTTCTATATCTCCCGCCGTGCCTGGGCACCAGAACTGGTACTCGGCATGTCCCGGGGTGATATCCACGACGGGAGAGCCTCCGGGTAGTGGTCCAGGGTCCTTGGATGCCAGATGGTTGGAATATTTCCCATCGCCACCGGTGTCGTCCTCGGAAGCCGATGGTGAATGCCCCAGGCCAGAGGTCGAGGAGGTGAAGATGGATGACATCTCCCAGGTGATGAAGTATCCAGACCGGTCATGGTGGGAGTTGCTCGGATTGGTGGAACTATGACGCGCTCCTCCCATTGCCACGTTTCTTGGCGATGTGGTTGAGCCGGCCGATGGCCACGGTTCGGTTCATCCTCCTCCCGGTCTGCGCAATGGGGCGAGGCGGTGCTCTCAGAGACTCCTCCGGTTGGGTTCTGGATGACGTTCCACTGCCCAACCGGTGGATCTGACATTGTCGCCCCCTCCCCCTGACTCACTAACTCCATCCCTCGCCGTCCGATCGTCTTCCCCTTCCGCTTCTTCTTCTTCTTCTTCAGTGCCTGCTAGCCATATGGAGGTTGACCCCTCACCAACAGTGCTGCCTGTGAACTCAGATGTTGGGGCAGATGCTGCTCCTACACCTGAGGACCGCTTGCACAGGGTCCTCCTCCCTCCTGGTGGTCCTTCGAGGAACTTGCAAGCCTCAGCTCGTGCCGCTGCCCTCTCCATAGATCATCAGTTGCGATCTCTTCGCGAAGTTTGTGAAGGTGATGAAACAGACCACCTTCTAGACTTCATCAGCGGCTATCGCTTGGGCTACTCTGACCACTCGCGTGATTTTCGTTAGATGAGCAACGAGGAGTTGCCCACGCTTTTTCATGCTGTACGGGAGAGGAGACTCATGGGGAAAGACCGAGCAGAAGATAGAACAGAGGATTGAACACGTGGTATTTTTTTTTGTGTAACCTTTATCCAGTCAATGAATAAAAATCACTCTTTCTGCTCAACCTTGTTCATATTTTATCTGCTCGCGTATCCGTTTCTCCTCGTTGTACGAAGCTTCTACAGTCAAGGCACCCCTAAATATGTATATCGAGTAGAAGTACCCGGTCGTTATCACAAATGTTCGCGAACAGGGTTTGTGAATGGAATCTTTAAATAGAACTCTTGAACAGAAATCACGAACAGACTTTCCGAACAGAATTCACGATCAGAAGAACTCACGAACAGAACTCGTCTGCTCGCGAGAGCCTTCAAACCGCCTTTTCTTCGTGCCACGTAAGAAAGTCATAATAGCTTGCCACGTGTTTGGAACTGTCACCTCGCCTTTTGCGCCAGCTGTACCTCGAATTTCGCAGAAGATTTCAGCGGCAAATCTTTCCACGATCTCAGTTTTCGCGCTCCTTCGTCATGATTACAGGGGTTTCTTGAGGAGAAGTTCCCCTTCCATATAATCACCTTCACTTCAAAAATAATAGGCAGAAAATCTAAAAAATGACATACCTCCTTCTCGATTTCAAGCTATTTTTCTTCTCGTTTTCAGCCATGTCAATGGATATTGTCTAGAGGCTGCGGACCTCCATGTCCATCCCAGACAGACTCCATCGTTATCACCCTGACTCCTTTTCGGTCCATAAACGATATGAAAGATGCCGGTCTTGATAAGCTTTACATGTATCCTTCTCTGATGCTGAGAAGTTCTCTTTCTTTCCCTCTCCCTGCATTAATCAAGGACTTCATGCGGCGATTCAAGCTTAACCCGCTACAATGTTCTCCAAACTTGTTGAGGGTGTTGATGTGAGTCGTCACGATAAACAACGAGCTGCAGCTTGAACTTGGGGTCGATGACATCTACCATCTGTATGATTTGAGGAAAACAGAGCACGCATATTATCTGCGGGCGAGATCCGACACTGTCCCCCTCGTGGAGAAACTCCCCTCCTCTGATAGTGGATGGCGGGAGGAGCATCTTGTACAACTGACCGGCCTTTGGATGCTTCCTACTCCCGTAGTGGATGGGACTGCGATGATCCCATGTCAGTTTCTTCCTGCAAAGCTAGGTAAGCATAAGAACGAACGAATCTCTGTTTTCTCTTTTGTACCAGGTTGACAATCTTTTGCACCCCTCACAGACGAGTTGGAGAAACACGCCCCAGATTCGTCAATGGTGAAGCTCGATCAGATTGTCCAGGCCCAAGAGCTGAAGGAAAAGGATTTTCGCAAAATTCTTAACTTTTCCGCCTCCAGAGCTTCGGGTTCCTTGTCGAAGGCTGCTGGTTTGTCTCTAGGAGTCGATGCTCCTTCTGCTTCATCTTCTGCAGTTGCCAAAGAAGCGGCCGAGCAATCCGCTGCCTCCAAGGGCAAATCTCTTTTCAAGAAGAGGTCGAAGTTGCCGCTTCCTACAAAACGAAGGATCAAGGCCTCCAGGCTCCGACGCCGGTCGAAGAGGCGGACTCTGCAAGTAGAGTTGAGACCCCGTCTAACGCTTCACTGGCTCCCATTCTGGGGGCCGATTTGTCCTCAACCGTCATTGAGGCGGCTACTGTCAATCCTCCCGCGGCATACCACGAAGAGGGATGCCCATTAAGTCCCGCGGTTCATCGCGTATTAGAGACGATGGAGGTTCTTTCTTCACCGGAGATCAAGGTGGTTACAGTTTTCACTTCCAATCCTCCAGTTGCAGCGTCTGCAGCCTCGTCTAACGAGACTCTTGTTGAACCATCTCCTGTGGTTGTAGCACCATCGGGGATTCCCCCAGTTGAGATGGGGGAAACTACTCGTGTCATGCCTTCCCCCCCAAGGATGTCACCAATCGCTTCGACTACTGCGGGGGTTTCTCTGGTCGCTCCGACTGTTGAAAGGCTGCCCCCAATCATTCCGACTGTGGCGGGGATGCCCCTAGTTGTTTTTACGGTTGCTGAAGTGCTCTCGGTATCCTCAACAGGGGTTGACTCTCCTCGCGCGGACGCCCCTCGCGTGATGATGTCTGAGGCTCCGTTTACTTAAGCTTCTTTTCCTACGACATCGGCCGGCACTTTTTCTGGAGGCCCCCTTGCTGATCGCGCTAGTAAGGAGTTTGCCAGTGCCCAACTCAGGGGCTGTCTTCTTGAGGGCGACCTGGTTAGTGCTCGCCGGGTTACAACGGATGCGCTTTTCGCCCGGCTAGGCTGGAGCTTCTACAATGTAAGCGTTTAACTTCTGCTCTCTCTCCAATGCACTAACCATTCGCTCCCCAGAACTCTGTTATTTGGTAGGTACTTGGCGAGCGGAGCTTAGACGCTATGAGGCACAAAGCTCTCCTGAGGTCGGTCCAACATCTTGCCCATCGAAAAGAGGCGCAGCTTAAGTCAGTCGAGGAGCAGTTAGCGACCGTGAACCAAGCTCGCCTTACGGCGAAACTCGCCGAATCTGCTGCTCTTCGAGACTTTTCTGCTGCTCAGGTTCGGGCCGATGCTGCTGAAGAGCGCATAAGAGAGCTACTCGAACTGAAGCTCTCCCAATCCTTTGACCAGGCTTCCCTTTCCTTGTGGGCGCACAACGCTGAAGAACGAGTTGAGGCCTGACTCGGGAATTGTAAGAGCAGCAAGCCAAACTCTGCGAGCTTCGAGCTGACCGTGCCGTTGCTTATGAAGAAGGCTTGTTGAAGGGTTGAGGTGAAGCCTACGCGACGATGAAGAACCAAATGAAGGAGATTTTGGATTCCTTGACTTCCTATGCCAAGAAGAACTACATCAAGGATACGAAGATAGATCCAACAATGTTTCTCCTCGTATCGCCGCTGCTTCTCCTGGTTCTGATTTTGGCCCAAATGATGGACCTCGGGCTTAGGCCCCCTCCTGGTTCCGACTATATCGAACCCCCATTGCGCGAATGGCCAAGGACTTGATAGTGTATTCAAATCCCCATTGCGCGAATGGCCAAGGACTTGACAATGTATTCAAATCCCCGGCTGGTCGGGTGATCAGCAGGCCAAATCATTGACACTTGTCACACTTCCTCACCAGATCGAGCTCGTATTTCGCCAGGGTGGGCTAGAAATATCCGGCGGTTAATACGCGTTTCGCTAAGGACCTTGAGGCTATATGGCTACCGCATATCCCAGAATGCATTTTTTCTAATACTTCCTTAGCCTCCTCGATGGTGACACACCTGAGGAGTGGACCCTTGAAGCTCTGCTTGTACAGTTTTAGAAATAAAAAACCGAGCGGATCGGCTCTTAATTTTTCTGGCTTCCTCTTTGTCTGCTTGGGAGGTAGTTGTCTTTCAGGTAAGACAATATGGGATCCATCCAGGTTGTTTTTCGGGGTTCCGACTCTACCGCCATGACCTGCTCGAGGTGAGCGATACTCGGTTTCCCCAAGAACACGACCTGAATGTCACGGGATGGTTCTCCTTCGAGAGCACTTGCCATGTTTGTCAGGGCATCAACTTGAGTATTTTGCTCACGGTCGATTGCGTGGATTTCCCAATCACTGATCTCTGTGAGCAGAGTCCGTGCATAACTCTGATAAGCCGCCATGCGATCATCTTTCGTCTGATACTTTCCAATACTCTGGCATACTACGAGCCGAGTGTCGTAGATCGTCAACTTACAGACGCCCAGATCCGCTGCGAACTCCAATCATGCGAGATCTTCGTATTCGGCTTCATTGTTGGAAGTCTTGAACCCCAGCTTGATCGCGTGCTCGAATAGGAAACCGTCTTAACTTTGCAAAATCAGCCCAGCTCCTGACCCTTTCCGATTAGACGCCCCATCAACATGGAGTGTCCAAGAAATGGGTCTGTAGTCGGAGATGGTGCAAACCTGTTATTCTGCAGGTGTAAGGTCGGCGACAATGTCCGTGACCACCTGCCTTTTGATTGCGTTTTTGGGGTGGTAGTGGATGTCAAAGGCTGACAGCTCCACTGCCCATTTTAGCAATCATCCCGCGACATCTGCCTTTCGTAACACAGCTTTGAGAGGCGAGTCGGTGATGACATAGATTGTATGGGCTTGAAAGTAATGGCGTAGTTTCAGGGTAGAAACGAGTACACAAGCTTTTCGATGGGGGAATACCTGGTTTCTGCCCCGTTGAGTGCCTTACTTGCATAGTAGATTGCCCTCTGCCCTCGGTCGATGTCCTTTAACAGCGCTGAGCTAACAGCATGCTCGGATGCTGCAATGTAAAGGCGCAGGTGTCCCCTAAGGAAGGACTCACCAGAGTTGGCGGCGTGCTGAGGTACTTTTTGATTTCCTCACGCTTTCTGACATTCTGGCGTCCACTCTAATCTATGAGCCTTTCGCAGCATCTGAAAAAAGGGTTGACACTGATCCGTGGCTCTGGAGATGAACCGGTTGAGAGCGGCCAACCTCTCGGCCAACTTCTGCACCTTTTTGTTTCAAGGAGGCTCCATCTCCATTATCGCCTTGATCTGATCAGGATTGGCTTCGATTCCTCGCTGTGTAGTTAGATACCCCAAAAACTTGCCCGAGGTGACTCCGAAGGAGCATTTAGTGACGTTTAGTTTAAGGTGGTATTTACGCAACACAGCGAAGACTTCTTCGAGGAGGGTGAGATGGTCAACTCGGCGCTCGCTTTTCACCAACATATCGTCGATGTAGACTTCCACAGTCTTGCCGATCTGACGCTGGAACACCTTACTTACAGCCTCTGGTACGTGGCTCCAGCGTTCTTAAACCAGAACGATATTACTTTATAGCAGTAAATGCCAGTGGGTGTTATGAACGCCGTTTTCTCTTGGTCGGGCTCATACATCGGGAACTGGTGATAGCCTGAATAAGCATCCATGAAACTCATTAGTTCATTACCCGATGAGAAGTCTACCAGTTGGTCGATCTTTGGAAGTGGGAAGCTGTCCTTCGGGCATGCGTTGTTCAAGTCGGTGAAGTCCACACAGACTCGCCACTTCTTGTTCTTGGGAACCACCACTGTGTTGGCTAGCCACTCGGGGTGTCGCACCTTACGGATGAACCCGGCAGCCAAGAGCTTACTCACCTCATCCCGCACTGCATCAGCGTGAACCATGGCCATTCGTCGTTGTTTCTGTCGGACTGGATGGACGGCCGGCAAGATGAACAAACGATGATTCACCACTTCGAGATCGATCCCCGGCATGTCTTGGGGTCTGTAGACATATAAAAATTATAAAAATAAATAAATAAATAAATAAAAAATCAATCCTAACTACCTACTATCCTAAAACTACCTAACTACCCACTATCCTAAAACTACCCAATTACCCACTCTCCTATAACTACCCAACTACCCACTACTAATTATTATAACCACCCCTCCCTTCCTCTATAAATAGGAGGGAGGGAGGAGAGAGAGGGACCAAGGTGGAAGAGCAACAAAATAAGAAGAGCCAAGCCAAAGGAGAGAAGAAGGAAAGAAGAAGAAGAAGGGTGGGGAAAATCCAAGGGAGAGAAATAGAAATTCTCTAACTCTCCCTCGATTCCACCTTCTTCTTGAAGAATCCACCAAAAGAAGAAGTCAAAGAAGAAGTAGAAGTGTGGGAAAAATCCAAGGGAGAGAAATAGAAATTCTCTAACTCTCCCTCGATTCCACATTCTTCTTGAAGAATCCATCAAAAGAAGGAAAAGCCAAAGAAAGCCAAAGAAGAAGAAGACGTGTGGTGAAAATCCAAGGGAGAGAAATAAAAATTCTCTAACTCTCCCTCGATTCCACATTCTTCTTGAAGAATCCACCAGAAGAAGGAGAAGCCAAGAAAAACCAAAGAAGAAGAAGAAGAAAGGTGGGGAAAATCCAAGGGAGAGAAATAGAATTTCTCTAACTCTCTCTCGATTCCACCTTCTTCTTAAAGAAAAGTGTGGAAAAAATCCAAGGGAGAGATATACAAACTCTCCCTCGATTCCACCTTCTTCTTGAAGAAAAGTTTTCACCATGTTCACGAAGGAGAAAGTCCAGAGAAGGGAAGATCAAGAAAAAGCAAATTCAAATCAAATTTCAAGTCAAAGAATTCAAGAAGGGTGAAGAACAAAGCATCGCTAGTCCTAAACAACAAGACCCAAAATCAAAAGGCTCGAAGGATCACGCACCACTCTCTTCTTCCTTTTAAATGTTTACAAACTTGTTAAAATCCCTGAAGTTGTAATTCTCGAGATACTCTTCGAAGGAGACCGAGGATCAGAGGATAAAAGATCGAGTTGTACCCGCAATATTTCCTATGTATTGATTTGCTCTACGAGCATATCATTTTTTTAAAAAAATTTGTAAGGGACACATTTGTTCGCTACAGGGTCTCCAAGCGAAGATGTCCTTGTTCTCAACAAGGAGGTCGAGTATCGCCTCTCTCTCTTCTGCAGGGAGCAAACTCTCGATGAGAAAATATTTCTCGGGGTCAAGGGGATCTATCGGGACCTGCTCGAGGTCTTCAAGAACCTTGTCTTTGGGACCGAGCCGGCGCTCATCGGCCTTGACCCGGTCCTGAAGTAATTGCTATCTCTTCGGATGAATTTCTCCTTCTTCGGACAGTTCCTCAAACTCCGGCAGGGCAAACTTCCCCACCATAGCTGCCATGTAACAGCGCTTCGCGGCGACCTGGTCCCCTCGTATTTCCATTATCTCTTGAGATGTGGGGAAATGGAGACGTTGATGGTAGGTGGACGGGATCGCCTTTATCGCAGCCAACCAGGAGCATCCGATGATATCGTTATACGGAGATGGGAGATCCATAACAGTGAACTCCGTCATTGTGGTCTGGTTCCCCACTCAGACTGCAGTGTAATGCGTCATGTCGAGACGACCCGCGCTCCATTGAAGGCAACCAATGGATCCTTCGTCGGGGTAAGGTCGATGGCTTTTAACCCCATCCGGAGGAAGGGCTTCATGAAGAGGATGTCCGCCGAGCTTCCTGTGTCTACATGAATTCTCTTCACGTCAAAAATTAGAGATGCGCAAGGTGATTGATTACCAGTGCATCTGAATGTGGGGCCTGGACTCCTTCCAGGTCAGCGTTAGAGAAGGTGATGATATTGTTATCACCTCTTGGTCTTTTCACGACCAGCTTCAGCTCCTAGTCGATCTGCATCATTTCGAAGGAGAATGCATCTTCTTCGAATCTCGCCGGGCGCTTTTCGGCGAGGTGAAATGTGGAATGCCCCCGAATATGACGTTGATAACCCCAGCGGAAGTGTTGGGGCCGATGTTCGTCACATGTTACTCGCTGGGAGCTGGAGTATTCTCTGCTGGAGCATATTCCATCAGATGACCCTTCCAGATCTAGTTCTTCAGGAACGTCCGGAGGATGCGGCATTGGTCGGTGGTGTGGCCCACGCCCTTGTGGTAGTCGTTGCGGAGGCTCTGGTCCCGCTTTGACTCGTCGCACTACATGGGCGCCGGCCATCTGAACCATGGCTGCCCCTGGATCTTGGATAAGATCTGAGACGGGGGAATCTTGAAATACATCCCCCATCCTTCTCGCACCTCATTGGTCGAGGTGTCCGACTTCTTGCCTTTCTCGCCCCGCTGGTTCTTCGGACGAGACTCCCTTGCGCGCTTTGTTGATGGTGATGGAGAAGCCGCCGTGATGACTTAGGTGCAGCCACCACCTGCTTCAGAAGCCTAGACTCCTCCACTTTGGCGTACTTTTCAGCACGCCCCATCAGGTCTCGCAAGTAGGAGGGAGTTCGCTTGATAAGCGACTCCTTGAGACCGTTTCCAGATGGCAGGCCATTCCGAAAAGCCATGACTGCAGCATCCTCGTTGTAGTCTTCAACTTCAAATTTCAGGACGCGGAAACGGTCGACATACTGCCGAATCGTATCTCCTTATTGCATTTGGATCTTCATGAGATCCCCCAGATCCTTTTTCCTTTGCCGGCTACAGATGAAGTGCTCGGCAAACATGGTTCCGAGCTCCTCAAAAGTCCTGATCGTTGCGGGCGGAAGGAGATGGAACCAGATCAATGCGGCCCCTTCCAAGCTGGAGGGGAAGAGGCGGCACATCAACAGCTCATACAGCGCCATTGAGTGTCGGAATGCCAGAATATGATCGTATGGATCCGTAGTGTCGTTGTACAGCTTGAATTTGGGTTAAACAAACCTATGCAACAGTCGTTCCCTGAAGACCTCTGCACAGAATGGGGAGGCAAAACCCCGTATCGCGTGCTCTACCATTTCACGACTCGAAATGCGTCGCACTTCAGAGTGCAAGGTATGGCGAGGCTGCGCGACTGCCCCCCGGTCTACTGACGGGGCGGAGAGTCGCGTTGATGTCCTTTGAATACTTCGTGCAAGGCTGACTGCTCCTGGTACACTTACCTCCGTGAAGCTTCTCGCCGGGTGGAACGCTCTTCTTGAGGAGAACATCCGCGCCTCTGTTCTTCATGAGGCCGATGACCTGCCCGCGGAGTGCGTGAACGCTGTCAGGACCGCTGCCTTTGGTTGGAAGAAGTACTCCCTTCCGAAACTTCAGCGTTGTCGGCTGAGGGGTGAGGCAGCGTAGGAGCCGGTGACTGGACTCCCTCCTGGACTGGTTGTCGTTGATGCTTGTTCGTATGGAACTGTTGCATCGAGGCTTCAAACACCTGCTGCATTGATCCTTGCAGTCGGACGAGTAGATTCTCTTGCGGTCTTGAATTTGGCTTGCCAGGGTTCTTGGCGAGCCATCAACAGTATTAGTAGGGAGGCCGCCTCCATCCTGCCGCTCTTCTATATGGAGGTCATTCGGGTTAGACATTGCAAATCTTCGGCCTTTGTTTCAGAATCTCACAGACGGCGCCAAACTGAGGTGGATATTTTCCCCCTACAGTTAAATTTATAATTTGAGATTGAAACTTCAAAGGAATTTTCTTTTGACGGTAATTTGGGTAAGGATTTTTAGGTGGAAAGAATAAATTTAAACAAGGACAAAACTAAGCTGTAAGAGTGACTGTGCCTGGCTGTCGCAAAGACCATGCCGTAAGAGTGCTGGCTCATGACCTCTTTATAGGCTGCCTACTTACCCCTGGGGGATCAACTCTCACGTTTAGTTCCAGAAATACCCTTGCAACCGTTTTGTCACTAAGTGTTCAGTGGGCTTTTTTCTAGGGAAACGTCCCTAGCAATTATGCTCCACGATCTGCTGGTAGTGGCCCTTAAGTGCCAACATGGCGGTTACAGGCGTTTGTGGTCTTCTGACCATTTCCTTATCTGCTCGGGGTCTCTTGGTGTACCCGCCTGTGCGTTACGTATCCGAGTATGTCTACGAGTAGTAAGGTCGACCGACCAGACCTGGCGTCTGGTCGTGCCTTAGACTACTCGAGATGACATCCTCTCACGAAGTGTTCGACCGTCCAACTAAATCCCTTAGTATAGTCGTGTCAACACACCTGATGATGTCATCATGAAGTCATCCATCGTCGACTCAGCATTGTGGGCACCAAGTTAGAAGGCCAACGTTCGTCTTACCTTGACATGTGTCCTAGCACAAATTTTTACTTCCACATCCAGAATTCATGAGGGGAGTATGAATTTAATTAATGGGGGAGTTATTCTTGGAATTGGATTCAGGGTACCGTATTTATAGCGGAGTAATCTTTGATTCAAGGGGGTTATGTCTCGAATTCGTTAGGGGAGTGTGTCTCGTATTCATGAATATGTCACGGATTCATAGGTATGACTCAAATTTATGGGGGTATGTATTAGATTCATGGTGGGTATGTCTCCGATGGATTCATGGGAATTTCTTGAATTCATGGGGAAGTATATCTCATACTCATAGGGGAGTAATTCTAGGATTAATAGGGGAGTGTGTTTCAAATTCATGGGGAGAGCATGTCTTCCATTCATGAGTATGATGTCTCATTCATGGCATTTCTCGGATTCACGATATGGTCTTGGATTCTTTGGGAGTATGTCTCGGATTAAAGAGGGAGTATGGTCAAGGATTATTTGTATGCGTCGGATTCATGTAAGGGTATGTCTCAGATTCATGGTGGGATATGTCTAGGATTTATGTGGGGGTATGTTTCGTATTCATGGAGAGTAGGTCTCGTACTCATTGGGGGGAATATCGGGTTTAATCCCACATGAATCCAAGAACAAACTCCCCACATGAATCCGTGACATTACCCCCACGAATATGTGACATACCCCCTCATGAATCGGGATTCATGAGAGGTATGTCTCAATTTAATGGGGGGTATGTCTAGGATTCGTGATGGAGTATGTCTAAGATTTATAGACGGATATGCCTTAGATTCATGGATGGAGTATTTGTAGGATTATGAGGGAGCATTTCTAGGATAATGGGGGAGTATGCCTTGGATTCATGTTTGTATTCATGGGTGGAGTATTGTCTGTCTCCCATTCATGCAGGAGTATGATCTCAGATTCATGGTATGGTCTTCGATTCACGAGTGTATGTCTCGGATTCAAGGGGGGTATGGTCTTCGATTCATTAGGGTTAAGTCTCAGATTCATGAGGGACTATGGTCAGGGAATCAAGGTATGTATCGGAATCATGGAATAGCATGTCTCGGATTCATGTGGGGGTATGTCTTCGATTCATGGGGGTATGTCTTCGATTCAAGGGAGATATGTGTCGGATTCAACGATCGGAGTGTCTCAGATTCATAGGGGAGGAATCTCGGATTCAGGGGGTACCGTGTCAGATTCATGGGGTAGTATGTCTTCAATTAATAGGGGAGTATATCCCGAATTCAAGATAGGGTACCTCACAGATTCATGGTAGGATATGTTTTGGATTCATGAGTAGAGTATAGATTCAAATCGGAGGAGTACTACGTCCAAGGTTCATGGGGATATTTTTAGAATTCGGGGTGGAATATGTCTCCAGTTAATGGGGCACTGTGTCTTGGATTTATGGGGGGTATGTATCAAATTCATGGTCTCAGATTTATGACAGAGTACGTCTACGATTCAAGGTGGTTAAGTCTCCGACTCGTTGGGGAGTATTTCCTAGATTCGTGGGGAAGTATGTATTAGATTCATGGGTATGTAACGGATTTATGGGTATGTCTTAGATTCATGAGGGGTATGTCTCGAATTCATGATCATATTCATGGGGGGAGTATATCTAGCATTCATGAGGGAGCATACTCTCGGATTCATGACATTTCTCATATTCAAATGGGGAGTATGTCTCCCATTCACGAGGGAGTATGACTCCCATTCAGGAGGGAGTAAGATCTTGGATTCATGGCATTTCTCATATTCAAATGGGGAGTATGTCTCCCATTCACGAGGGAGTATGACTCCCATTCAGGAGGGAGTAAAATCTTGGATTCCTGACATTTCATAGATTCACGATATGGCCTTGATTCATTGGAGAGTATGTCTCGGATATAAGGGAGGAGTATAGTCTCGAATTTATGGGGCTTATATCTCAATTTCACGGATGGTAGTGTCTCATATTAATGACGGGGTATGATGTTGGATTCATGGCATTTCTCAGATTCATGGATGGTGAGGGATTCAATGGGGGTATGGTCGTCAATTCATTGGGGTAAAATCTATGACTCAAGAGGGGGTATGATCAAGGATTGAAGGTAAGTATCGGAATCATGGAATAGAATGTGTCGGATTCATGTGAGGGTATGTCTCCGATTCATGGGGGTGTGTCTTGTATTCATGGTGATATGTGTCGGATTCATCGAACGGTGTGTCTTGGTTTCATAGGGGATGGTTCTCGTATTCAACGGGTGTACTCTGTCAGATTCATGGGGTAGTATGTCTTGAATTCATAGGGGAGTATGTCACGAATTCATGATAGGGTACCTCACACATTCAAGGTAATATATGTTTTGGATTTGTGAGGAGAGTATATATTCAAATCGAAGGAGTACCAAGTCCTAGATTCATAGGGAGAGCTTCTATTCCATTCATGAGGGAGTATGATGTATCATTCATGGCATTTCTCGAATTCATGGTGTGGTCTTGGATTCTTGGGGAGTATGTCTCGGATTAAAGGGGGAGTATGGTCAGGGAATCTTGGTATGCGTTGGATTCATTTTAGGGTATGTCTCAGATTCATGGTGGGATATGTCTTGGATTTATGTTGGGGTGTGTTTCGAATTCATGGAGAGTAGGTTTTAGACTCATGTGAGAGTATATCTTGGATTCATTGGGGGGGAATATCGGGTTTATACCCATGAATCTTAGACATATGCCACATGAATCCAAGAACATACTCCCCACATGAATCCGTGACATTACCCCCACGAATCCGTGACATACCCCCTCATGAATCCGGATTCATGAGGGGTATGTCTCGATTTCATGGGAGTATGTCTCGGATTCATGAATGAGTATGTCTCGGATTCATAGACAGATATGTCTTAGATTCATGGATGGAGTATTTCTAGGATTATGGGGGATTGTGTCAAGGATTCATGTTCGTATTCATGGGTGTAGTATTGTCTATCTCCCATTCATGCAGGAGTATGATGATTCATGGTATAGTCTTCGATTCACGAGGGAGTATGTATCGGATTCAGGGGGGTGTGGTCTTCGATTCATTGGGGGTAATGTCTCGGATTCACAAGGGAGTATGGTCATGGATTCAAGGTATGTATCGGAATCATGGAATAGCATGTCTCGGATTCATTTGGGGGTATGACTCCGATTCATGGGGGTATGTCTTGGATTCACGAAGATATGTGTCAGATTCATCGATCGGTGTGTCTCGGATTCACAAGGGAGGGTTCTCGGATTCAGGAGGGGTACTATGTCAGATTCATGGGGTAGTATATCTTGAATTCATAGGGTAGTATGTCTCGAATTCGTGATAGGATACCTCACAGATTTATGGTAAGACATGTTTTGGATTCATAAGGAGAGTATAAATTCAAATATAATGAGTACTACGTCCTAGATTCATTGGGGATATTTTTAGAATTCGAGGCGGAATATGTCTCCGGTTAATGGGGGAGTGTGTCTTGGATTTATGGTGGGTGTGTATCAGATTCACGGTCTCGGATTTATGACAGAGTACGTCAAGGATTCAAGGGGGTTATGCCTCAGATTCATGGGGGGTATATCTCGGGTTCATGATCATATTCATGGGGGAAGTACGTCTATCATTAATGAGGGAGCGTAATCTTGGATTTGTGACATTTCTCATATTCGAAGGGGGAGTATGACTCCCATTCAGGAGGGAATATGAACTTGGATTCATGGCATCTCACAGATTCACGATATGGTCTTGATTTATTGGAGAGTATGTCTCAGATTTAAGGGAGGAGTTGGAATCCAATTTAGGGGGATTATATCTCATATTCATGAGTGGCTATGTCTCATATTAATGAGGGGTTATGATGTTGGATTCGTGGCATTTTTGAGGCTCATGGATGATCTGGGATTAATTGGAGAGTATGTCTCGGATTCATGCAGGGTTATGTCTCCGATTCATGGAGTATGTCTTGGATTCATGAAAGGTATGTGTCGAATTAATGGGGATATGTCTTGGATTCACGAGCGGTATGTGTGGGATATATGGTATGGTCTTCGATTCAAGTATGTCTCGGATTCAAGGGGGGTATGTTCGTCAATTCATTGGGGTTAAATCTCGGATTCATGAGGGTGTATGATCAAGGATTGAAGGTAAGTATCGGAATCATGGAATAGAATGTCTCGGATTCATGTCAGGGTATGTCTCCGATTAATGGGGGTGTGTCTTGTATTCATGGTGAGATGTGTCGGATTCATTGAACGGTGTGTCTTGGTCTCATAGGGGAGGGTTCTCGGATTCAAGGGGTGTACTCTGTCAGATTCATGGGGTATGTCTTGAATTCATAGGGGAGTATGTCATGTATTCATGATAGGGTACCTCACAGATTCATGGTAATATTTGTTTTGGATTCGTGAGGAGAGTATAGATTCAAATCGAAGGAGTACCACGTCCTAGATTCATGGGGAGAGCTTGTATTCCATTCATGAGGGAGTATGATGTATTATTCATGGCATTTCTAGAATTCATGGTGTGGTCTTGGATTTTTGGGGAGTATGTCTCGGATTAAAGGGGGAGTATGGTCAGGGATTCTTGGTATGTGTTGGATTCATTTTAGGGTATGTATCAGATTCATGGTGAGATATGTCTTGGATTTATTTTGGAGTGTGTTTCGAATTCATGGAGAGTAGGTCTTAGACTCATGTGGGAGTATATCTTGGATTCATTGGGGGGGAATATCGGGTTTATACCCATGAATCTTAGACATATGCCACATGAATCCAAGAACATACTTCCCACAAGAATCCGTGACATTACCCCCACGAATCCGTGACATACCCCCTCATGAATCCGAATCATGAGGGGTACGTCTCGATTTCATGGGGGTATGTCTCGGATTCATGAGAGTGTATGTCTCGGATTCATAGACGGATATGTCTTAGATTCATGGATGGAGTATTTCTAGGATTATGGGGGAGAGTGTCAAGGATTCATGTTCGTATTCATGGGTGTAGTATTGTCTATCTCCCATTCATGCAGGAGTATGATGATTCACGGTATAGTCTTCGATTCACGAGGGAGTATGTATCGGATTCAGGGGGGTGTGGTCTTCGATTCATTGGGGTAATGTCTCGGATTCAAAGGGAGTATGGCCAGGGATTATGAACATGGATTCATGGCATCTCACATATTCACGATATGGTCTTGATTTATTGGAGAGTATGTCTCAGATTTAAGGGAGGAGTTGGAATCGAATTTAGGGTGATTATATCTCAGATTCATGAGTGGCTATGTCTCATATTAATGAGGGGGTTGTGATGTTGGATTCGTGGCATTTTTGAGGCTCATCGATGATCTGGGATTAATTGGAGAGTATGTCTCGGATTCATGCGGGGTTATGTCTCCGATTCATGGTGGAGTATGTCTTGGATTCATGAAAGGTATGTGTCGAATTTATGGGGATATGTCTTGGATTCACGAGCGGTATGTGTGGGATTTATGGTATGGTCTTCGATTCGAGTATGTCTCGGATTCAATGGGGGTATGGTCGTCAATTCATTGGGGTTAAATCTCAGATTCATGAGGGTGTATGATCAAGGATTAAAGGTAAGTATCGTAATCATGGAATAGAATGTCTCCGATTAATGGTAATATATGTTTTGGATTCATGAGGAGAGTATAGATTCAAATCGAAGGAGTACCACGTCCTAGATTCATGGGGAGAGCTTGTATTCCATTCATGAGGGGGTATGATGTATCATTCATGGCATTTCTCGAATTCATGGTGTGGTCTTGGATTCTTGGGGAGTATGTCTCGGATTAAAGGGGGAGTATGGTCAGGGATTCTTGGTATGCGTTGGATTCATGTTAGGGTAGGTCTCAGATTCATGGTGGGATATGTCTTGATTTACGTTGGGGTGTGTTTCGAATTCATGGAGAGTAGGTCTCATGTGGGAGTATATCTTGGATTCATTGGGGGGAAATATCGGTTTTATACCCATGATTTTTAGGTATATGCCACATGAATCCAACAACATACTCCCCACACGAATCCGTGACATTACCCCCACGAATCCGTGACATACCCCCTCATGAATCCGAATCATGAGGGGTACGTCTCGATTTCATGGGGGTATGTCTCGGATTCATGAGAGTGTATGTCTCGGATTCATAGACGGATATGTCTTAGATTCATGGATGGAGTATTTCTAGGATTATGGGGGAGTGTGTCAAGGATTCATGTTCGTATTCATGGGTGTAGTATTGTCTATCTCCCATTCACGCATGAGTATGATGATTAATGGTATAGTCTTCGATTCACGAGGGAGTATGTATCGGATTCAGGGGGGTGTGGTCTTCGATTCATTGGGGTAATGTCTCAGATTCACAAGGGAGTATGGTCAGGGATTCAAGGTATGTATCGGAATCATGGAATAGCATGTCTCGGATTCATTTGGGGGTATGACTCCGATTCATGGGGGTATATCTTGGATTCACGGTGATATGTGTCAGATTCATCGATCGGTGTGTCTCGGATTCACAAGAGAGGGTTCTCGGATTCAGCAGGGGTACTATGTCAGATTCATGGGGTAGTATATCTTTAATTCACAGGGTAGTATGTCTCGAATTCGTGATAGGATACCTCACAGATTTATGGTAAGACATGTTCTGGATTCATAAGGAGAGTATAAATTCAAATCCAATGAGTACTACTTCCTAGATTCATTGGGGATATTTTTATAATTCGAGGCGGAATATGTCTCCGGTTAATGGGGGAGTGTGTCTTGCATTTATGGTGGGTGAGTATCAGATTCACGGTCTCGGAATTATGACAGAGTACGTCTACCATTCAAGGTGGTTATGCCTCAGACTCGTTGGGGAGTATTTCCCAGATTCGTGGAGAAGTATGTATTAGATTCATGAGTATGTAACGGATTTCTGGATATGTCGTAGATTCATGAGGGGTATATCTCGGGTTCATGATCATATTCATGGGGGGAGAATGTCTATCATTAGTGAGGAAGCATAATCTCGGATTTGTGACATTTCTCATATTCAAAGGGGGAGCATGACTCCCATTCAGGAGGGAGTATGAACTTGGATTCATGGCATCTCACAGATTCACGATATGGTCTTGATTTTTTGGAGAGTATGTCTTAGATTTAAAGGAGGAGTTGGAATCGAATTTAGGGGGATTAAATCTCATATTCATGAGTGGCTGTCTCATATTAATGAGGGGGTTATGATGTTGGATTCGTGGCATTTTTGAGGCTCATGGATGATCTGGGATTAATTGGAGAGTATGTCTCGGATTCATGCGGGGTTATGTCTCCGATTCATGGTGTAGTATGTCTTGGATTCATGAAAAGTATGTGTCGAATTAATGGGGATATGTCTTGGATTCACGAGCGGTATGTGTGGGATTTATGGTATGGTCTTCGATTCGATTCAATGGGGGTATGGTCGTCAATTCATTGGGGTTAAATCTCGGATTCATGAGGGGGTATGATCAAGGATTGACGGTAAGTATCGGAATCATGGAAAAGAATGTCTCGGATTCATGTGAGGGTATGTCTCCGATTCTTGGGGGTGTGTCTTGTATTCATGGTGATATGTGTCGGATTCATCGAACGGTGTGTCTTGGTTTCATAGGGGAGGGTTCTCGGATTCAAGGGGTCTACTCTGTCAGATTCATGGGGTAGTATGTCTTCAATTCATAGGGGAGTATGTCACGAATTCATGATAGGGTACCTCACAGATTCATGGTAATATATGTTATGGATTCATGAGGAGAGTATAGATTCAAATCGAAGGAGTACCACGTCCTAGATTCATGGGGTGAGCTTGTAATCCGTTCATGAGGGAGTATGACGTATCATTCATGGCATTTCTCGAATTCATGGTGTGGTTTTGGATTCATGTGATAGTATATCTTGGATTCATTGGGGGGATTATCGGGTTTATACCCATGAATCTTGGACATATGCCACATGAATCCAAGAACATACACCCCACATGAATCCGTGACATACCCCCGCATGAATCCGGATTCATGAGGGGTATGTCTCGATTTCAAGGGGGTATGTCTCGGATTCATTAGAGAGTATGTCTCGGATTCATAGACGGATATGTCTTAGATTCATGGATGGAGTATTTCTAGGACTACGGGGGAGTGTGTCAATGATTCATGTTCGTATTCATGGGTGTAGTATTGTCTATCTCCCATTCATGTAGGAGTATGATGATTCACGGTATAGTCTTCGATTCACGAGGGAGTATGTATCGGATTCAGGGGGGTGTGGTCTTCGATTCATTGGGGTAATGTCTCGGATTCAAAGGGAGTATGGTTAGGGATTCAAGGTATGTATCGGAATCATGGAATAGCATGTCTCGGATTCATTTGGGGGTATGACTCCGATTCATGGGGGTATGTCTTGGATTCACGGAGATATATGTCAGATTCATCGATCGGTGTGTCTCGGATTCACAAGGGAGGGTTCTCGGATTCAGGAGGGGTACTATGTCAGATTCACGGGATAGTATATCTTGAATTCATAGGGTAGTATGTCTCGAATTCGTGATAGGATACCTCACAGATTTATGGTAAGGCATGTTTTGGAATCATAAGTAGAGTATAAATTCAAATCCAATGAGTACTACGTCCTAGATTCATTGGGGATATTTTTAGAATTCGAGGCGGAATATGTCTCCGGTTAATGGGGAAGTGTGTCTTGGATTTATGGTGGGTGTGTATCAGATTCACGGTCTCGGATTTATGACAGAGTACGTCTACGATTCAAGGTGGTTATGCCTCAGACTCGTTTGGGAGTATTTCCCAGATTCGTGGAGAAGTATGTATTAGATTCATGGGTATGTAACGGATTTCTGGATATGTCGTAGATTCATGAGAGTATTTCCCAGATTCGTGGAGAAGTATGTATTAGATTCATGGGTATGTAACGGATTTCTGGATATGCCGTAGATTCATGAGAGGTATATCACGGGTTCATGATCATATTCATGGGGGGAGTATGTCTATCATTAGTGAGTGAGCATAATCTCGGATTTGTAACATTTCTCATATTCAAAGGTGGAGTATGACTCCCATTTAGGAGGGAGTACGAACTTGGATTCATGGCATCTCACAGATTCACGAGATTCACGATATGGTCTTGATTTATTGGAGAGTATGTCTTAGATTTAAGGGAGGAGTTGGAATCGAATTTAGGGGGATTATATCTCATATTCATGAGTGGCTATGTCTCATATTAATGAGGGGGTTATGATGTTGGATTCGTGGCATTTTTGAGACTCATGGATGATCTGGGATTAATTGGAGAGTATGTCTCGGATTCATGCGGGGTTATGTCTCCGATTCATGGTGTAGTATGTCTCGGATTCATGAAAAGTATGTGTCGAATTAATGGGGATATATCTTGGATTCACGAGCGGTATGTGTGGGATTTATGGTATGGTCTTCGATTCGAGTATGTCTCAGATTCAAAGGGGGTATGGTCGTCAATTCATTGGGGTTAAATCTTGGATTCTTGAGGGGGTATGATCAAGGATTGAAGGTAAGTATCGGAATAATGGAATAGAATGTCTCGGAATCATGTGAGGGTATGTCTCCGATTCATGGGGGTGTGTCTTGTATTCGTGGTGAGATGTGTCGGATTCATCGAACGGTGTGTCTTGGTTTCATAGGGGAGGGTTCACGGATTCAAGGGGTCTACTCTGTCAGATTCATGGGGTAGTATGTCTTGAATTCATAGGGGAGTATGTCACGAATTCATGATAGGGTACATCACAGATTCATGATAATATATGTTTTGGATTCATGAGGAGAGTTTAGATTCAAATCGAAGGAGTACCACGTCCTTGATTCATGGGGAGAGCTTGTATTCCATTCATGAGGGAGTATGATGTATCATTCATGGCATTTCTCGAATTCATGGTGTGGTCTTGGATTCTTGGGGAGTATGTCTCGGATTAAAGGGGGAGTATGGTCAGGGATTCTTGGTATGCGTTGGATTCATGTTAGGGTATGTCTCAGATTTATGGTGGGATATGTCTTGGATTTATGTTGGGGTGTGTTTCAAATTCATGGAGAGTAGGTCTTAGACTCATGTGGGAGTATATCTTGGATTCACTGGGGGGGGGGGGGGGGATATCGGGCTTATACCCATGAATCTTGGACATATGCCACATGAATCCAAGAACATACTCCCCACATGAATCCGTGACATTACCCCCACGAATCCGTGACATACCCCCTCATGAATCCGGATTCATGAGGGGTATGTCTCGATTTCATTGGGGTATGTCTCGGATTCATGAGGGAGTATGTCTCGGTTTCATAGACGGATATGTCTTAGATTCATGGATGGAGTATTTCTAAGATTATGGGGGAGTGTGTCAAGGATTCATGTTCGTATTCATGGGTGTAGTATTGCCTATCTCCCATTCAAGCAGGAGTATGATGATTCATGGTATAGTCTTCGATTCACAAGGGAGTGTGTATCGGATTCAGGGTGTGTGGTCTTCGATTCTTTGGGGTAATGTCTCGGATTCACAAGGGAGTACGGTCAGGGATGCAAGGTATGTATCGGAATCATGGAATAGCATGTCTCGGATTCATTTGGGGTAATGACACCGATTCATGGGGGTATGTCTTGGATTCACGTTTAAATGTGTCAGATTCATCGATCGGTGTGTCTCGGATTCACAAGGGAGGGTTCTCGGATTCAGGAGGGGTACTATATCAGATTCATGGGGTAGTATATCTTGAATTCATAGGGTAGTATGTCTCGAATTCGTGATAGGATACCTCACAGATTTCTGAAAAGACATGTTTTGGATTCATAAGGAGAGTATAAATTCAAATCCAATGAGTACTACGTCCTAGATTCATTAGGGATATTTTTAGAATTCGAGGCGGAATATGTCTCCGTTTAATGGGGGAGTGTCTCTTGGATTTATGGTGGGTGAGTATCAGATTCACGGTCACGGATTTATGACAGAGTACGTCTACGATTCATGGGTATGTAACGGATTTCTAGATATGTCGTAGATTCATGAGGGGTATATCTCGGGTTCATGATCATATTCATGGGGGGAGTATGTCTATCATTAATGAGGGAGCATAATCACGGATTTGTGACATTTCTTTTATTCAAAGGGGGAGTATGACTCCCATTCAGGAGGGAGTATGAGCTTGGATTCATGGCATCTCACAGATTCACGATATGGTCTTGATTTATTGGAGAGTATGTCTCAGATTTAAGAGAACAGTTGGAATCGAATTTAGGGGGATTATATCTCAGATTCATGAGTGGCTATGTCTCATATTAATGACGGGGTTATGATGTTGGATTCGTGGCATTTTTGAGGCTCATGGATGATCTGGGATTAATTAGAGAGTATGACTCGGATTCATGGGTGTATGTCTCGGATTCATGAGGGAGTATATCTCGGATTCATGAGTGAGTATTTCTCAGATTCATAGACGGATATGTCTTAGATTCATGGATGGAGTATTTCTAGGATTATGGGGGAGTGTGTCAAGGATTCATGTTCGTATTCATGGGTGTAGTATTGCCTATCTCCCATTCATGCAGGAGTATCATGATTCATGGTATAGTCTTCGATTCACGAGGGAGTATGTACCGGATTCAGGGGGGTGTGGTCTTGGATTCATTGGGATAATGTCTCGGATTCACAAGGGAGTATGGTCAGGGAATCAAGGTATGTATCAGAATCATGGAATAGCATGTCTCGGATTCATTTGGGGGTATGACTCCGATTCATGGGGGTTATGTCTTTTATTCACGGAGATATGTGTCAGATTCATCGATCGGTGTGTCTCGGATTCACAAGGGAGGGTTCTCGGATTCAGGAGGGGTACTATGTCAGATTCATGGGGTAGTATATCTTGAATTCATAAGGTAGTATGTATCGAATTCGTGATAGGATACCTCACAGATTTATGGTAAGACATATTTTGGATTCATAAGGAGAGTATAAATTCAAATCCAATGAGTACTACGTCCTAGATTCATTGGGGATATTTTTAGAATTCTTGGCGGAATATGTCTCCGATTAATGGGAGAGTGTGTCATGGATTTATGGTGGGTGAGTACCAGATTCACGGTCTCGGATTTATGACAGAGTACGTCTACGATTGAAGGTGGTTATCCCTCAGACTCGTTGGGGAGTATTTCCCAGATTCGTGGAGAAGTATGTAATAGATTCATGGGTATGTAACGGATTTCTGGATATGTCGTAGATTCATGAGGGGTATATCTCGGGTTCTTGATCATATTCATGGGGGGAGTATGTCTATCATTAATGAGGGAGCATAATCACGGATTTGTGACATTTCTCATATTCAAAGGGGGAGTATGACTCCCATTCAGAAGGGAGTATGAACTTGGATTCATGGCATCTCACAGATTCACGATATGGTCTTGATTTATTGGAGAGTATGTCTCAGATTTAAGGGAGGAGTTGGAATCGAATTTAGGGGGATTATATCTCAGATTCATGAGTGGCTATGTCTCATATTAATGAGGGGGTTATGATGTTGGATTCGTGGCATTTTTGAGGCTCATGGATGATCTGGGATTAATTGGAGAGTATGTCTCGGATTCATGAGGGGGTTATTTCTCCGATTCATGGTGGAGTATGTGTTGGATTCATGAAAGGTATGTGTCGTATTAATGGGGATATGTCTTGGATTCATGAGCGGTATGTGTGGGATTTATGGTATGGTCTTCGATTCGAGTATCTCTCGGATTCAATGGGGGTATGGTCGCCAATTCATTGGGGTTAAATCTCGGATTCATGAGGGTGTATGATCAAGGATTGAAGGTAAGTATCGGAATCATGGAATAGAATGTCTCCGATTCATGTAAGGGTATGTCTCCGATTCAGGGGGGTGTGTCTTGTATTCATGGTGAGATGTGTCGGATTCATCGAACGGGGTGTCTTGATGACATTACCCCCACGAATCCTTGACATAACCCCTCATGAATCCGGATTCATGAGGGGTATGTCTCGATTTCATGGAGGTATGTCTCGGATTCATGAGGGAGTATGTCTCGGTTTCATAGACGGATATGTCTTAGATTCATGGATGGAGTATTTCTAGGATTATGGGGGAGTGTGTAAAGGATTCATGTTCGTATTCATGGGTGTAGTATTGCCTATCTCCCATTCATGCAGGAGTATCATGATTCATGGTATAGTCTTCGATTCACGAGGGAGTATGTATCGGATATGTATCGGATTCAGGGGGGTGTGGTCTTCGATTCATTGGGGTAATGTCTCGGATTCACAAGGGAGTATGGTCAGGGATTCAAGGTATGTATCGGAATCATGGAATCGCATGTCTCGGATTCATTTGGGGGTATGACTCCGATTCATGGGGTTCATGTCTTGTATTCACGGAGACATGTGTCAGATTCATCGATCGGTGTGTCTCGGATTCACAAGGGAGGGTTCTCGGATTCAGGAGGGGTACTATGTCAGATTCATGGGGTAGTATATCTTGAATTCATAGGGTAGTATGTCTCGAATTCGTGATAGGATACCTCACAGATTTATGGTAAGACATGTTTTGGATTCATAAGGAGAGTATAAATTCAAATCCAATGAGTACTACGTCCTAGATTCATTGGGGATATTTTTAGAATTCGAGGCGGAATATGTCTCCTGTTAATGGGGGAGTGTGTCTTGGATTTATGGTGGGTGAGTATCAGATTCACGGTCTCGGATTTATGACAGAGTACGTCTACGATTCAAGGTGGTTATGCCTCAGACTCGTTGGGGAGTATTTCCCATATTCGTGGAGAAGTATGTATTACATTCACGGGTATGTAACGGATTTCTGGATATGTCGTAGATTCATGAGGGGTATATCTCGGGTTCATGATCATATTCATGGGGGAGTATGTCTATCATTAATGAGGGAGCATAATCACGGATTTGTGACATTTCTCATATTCAAAGGGGGAGCATGACTCCCATTCAGGAGGGAGTATGAACTTGGATTCATGGCATCTCACAGATTCACGATATGGTCTTCATTTATTGAAGAGTATGTCTCAGATTTAGGGGGATTATATCTCAAATTCATGAGTGGCTGTGTCTCATATTAATGAGGGGGTAATGATGTTGGATTCGTGGCATTTTTGAGGCACATGGATGATTTGGGATTAATTGGAGAGTATGCCTCGGATTCATGCGGGGTTATGTCTCCGATTTATGGTGGAGTATGTCTTGGATTCATGAAAGGTATGTGTCGATTTAATGGGGATATGTCTTGGATTCACGAGCGTTATGGGTGGGATTTATGGTATGGTCTTCGATTCGAGTATCTCTCCGATTCAATGGGGGTATGGTCGTCAATTCATTGGGGTTAAATCTCGGATTCATGAGGGTGTATGTTCAAGGATTGAAGGTAAGTATCGGAATCATGGAATAGAATGTCTCGGATTCATGTGAGGGTATGTCTCTGATTCATGGGAGTGTGTCTTATATTAATGGTGATATGTGTCGGATTCATCGAACGGTGTGTCTTGGTTTCATAGGGGAGGGTTCTCGGATTCAAGGGGTGTACTCTGTCAGATTCATGGGGTAGTATGTCTTAAATTCATAGGGGAGTATGTCACGAATTCATGATAGGGTACCTCACAGATTCATGGTAATATATGTTTTCGATTCATGAGGAGAGTATAGATTCAAATCGAAGGAGTACCACGTCCAAGATTCATGGGGAGAGCTTGTATTCCATTCATGAGGGAGTATGATGTATCATTCATGGCATTTCTCGAATTCATATTGTGGTTTTGGATTCTTGGGGAGTATGTCTCGGATTAAAGGGGGAGTGTGGTCAGGGATTCTTGGTATGCGTTGGATTCATGTTAGGGTATGTCTCAGATTTATGGTGGGATATGTCTAGGATTTATGTTGGGGTGTGTTTCGAATTCATGGAGAGTAGGTCTTACTCATGTGGGAGTATATCTTGGATTCATTGGGGGGGAATATCAGGTTTATACCCATGAATCTTAGACATGTGCCACATGAATCCAAGAATATACTCCCCACATGAATCCGTGACATTACCCCAACGAATCCGTGACATACCCCCACATGAATCCGGATTCATGAGGGGTATGTCTCGATTTCATGGGGATATGTCTCGGATTCATGAGAGAGTGTCTCGGATTCATAGACGGATATGTCTTAGATTCATGGATGGAGTATTTCTAGGATTATGGGGGAGTGTGTCAAGGATTCATGTTCGTATTCATGGGTGTAGTATTGTCTATCTCCCATTCATGCAGGAGTATGATGATTCATGGTATAGTCTTCGATTCACGAGGGAGTGTGTATCGGATTCAGGGGGGTGTGGTCTTCGATTCATTGGGGTAATGTCTCGGATTCACAAGGGAGTATGGTCAGGGATTCAAGGTATGTATCGGAATCATGGAATCGCATGTCTCGGATTCATTTGGGGGTATGACTCCGATTCATAGGGTTTATGTCTTGTATTCACGGAGACATGTGTCAGATTCATCGATCGGTGTGTCTCGGATTCACAAGGGAGGGTTCTCGGATTCAGGAGGGGTACTATGTCAGATTCATGGGGTAGTATATCTTGAATTCATAGGGTAGTATGTGTCGAATTCGTGATAGGATACCTCACAGATTTATGGTAAGACATGTTTTGGATTCATATGGAGAGTATAAATTCAAATCCAATGAGTACTACGTCCTAGATTCATTGGGGATATTTTTAGAATTCGAGGCGGAATATGTCTCCGGTTAATGGGGGAGTGTGTCTTGGATTTATGGTGGGTGAGTATCAGATTCACGGTCTCGGATTTATGACAGAGTACGTCTACGATTCAAGGTGGTTATGCCTCAGACTCGTTGGGGAGTATTTCCCAGATTCGTGGAGAAGTATGTATTACATTCATGGGTATGTAACGGATTTCTGGATATGTCGTAGATTCATGAGGGGTATATCTCGGGTTCATGATCATATTCATGGGGGAGTATGTCTATCATTAATGAGGGAGCATAATCACGGAGTTGTGACATTTCTTGTATTCAAAGGGGGAGTATGACTCCCATTCAGGAGGGAGTATGAACTTGGATTCATGGCATCTCACAGATTCACGATATGGTCTTAATTTATTGGAGAGTATGTCTCAGATTTAGGGGGATTATATCTCAAATTCATGAGTGGCTATGTCTCAAATTAATGAGGGGGTTATGATGTTGGATTCGTGGCATTTTTGAGGCTCATGGATGATCTGGGATTAATTGGAGAGTATGTCTCGGATTCATACGGGTTTATGTCTCCGATTCATGGTGGAGTATGTCTTGGATTCATGAAAGGTATGTGTCGAATTAATGGGGATATGTCTTGGATTCATGAGCGGTATGTGTGGGATTTATGGTATGGTCTTCGATTCGAGTATGTCTCGGATTCAATGGGGGTATGGTCGTCAATTCATTGGGGTTAAATCTCGGATTCATGAGGAAGTATGATCAAGGATTGAAGGCAAGTATCGGAATCATGGAATAGAATGTCTCGGATTCATGTGAGGGTATGTCTCCGATTCATGGGGGTGTGTCTTATATTCATGGTGATATGTGTCGGATTCATCGAACGGTGTTTCTTGGTTTCATAGGGGAGGGTTCTCGGATTCAAGGGGTGTACTCTGTCAGATTCATGGGGTAGTATGTCTTGAATTCATAGGGCAGTATGTCACGAATTCATGATAGGGTACCTCACAGATTCATGGTAATATATGTTTTGGATTCGTGAGGAAAGTATAGATTCAAATTGAAGGAGTACCACGTCATAGATTCATGGGGAGAGCTTGTATTCCATTCATGAGGGAGTATGATGTATCATTCATGGCATTTCTCGAATTCATGGTGTGGTCTTGGATTCTTGGGGAGAATGTCTCGGATTAAAGGGGGAGTATGGTCAGGAATTCTTGGTATGCGTTGGATTCATGTTAGGGTATGTCTCAGATTCATGGTGGGATATGTCTTGGATTTATGTTGGGGTGTGTTTCGAATTCATGGAGAGTAGGTCTTAGACTCATGTGGGAGTATATCTTGGATTCATTGGGGGGGAATATCGGGTTTATACCCATGAATCTTAGACATATGCCACATGAATCCAAGAACATACTCCCCACATGAATCCGTGACATTACCCCCACGAATCCGTGACATACCCCCTCATGAATCCGGATTCACGAGGGGTATGTCTCGATTTCATGGGGGTATGTCTCGGATTCATGAGGGAGTATGTCTCGGATTCATAGACGGATATGTCTTAGATTCATGGATGGAGTATTTCTAGGATTATGGGGGAGTGTGTCAAGGATTCATGTTCGTATTCATGGGTGTAGTATTGCCTATCTCCCATTCATGCAGGAGTATCATGATTCATGGTATAGTCTTCGATTCACGAGGGAGTATGTATCGGATTCAGAGGGGTGTGGTCTTCGATTCATTGGGGTAATGTCTCGGATTCACAAGGGAGTATGGTCAGGGATTCAAGGTATGTATCGGAATCATGGAATAGCATGTCTCGGATTCATTTGGGGGTATGACTTCGATTCATGGGGGTTATGTCTTTTATTCACGGAGATATGTGTCAGATTCATCGATCGGTGTGTCTCGGATTCACAAGGGAGGGTTCTCGGATTCATGAGGGGTACTATGTCAGATTCATGGGGTAGTATATCTTGAATTCATAGGGTAGTATGTCTCGAATTCGTGATAAGATACCTCACAGATTTATGGTAAGACATGTTTTGGATTCACAAGGAGAGTATAAATTCAAATCCAATGAGTACTACGTCCTTGATTCATTGGGGATATTTTTAGAATTCGAGGCGGAATATGTCTCCGGTTAATGGGGGAGTGTGTCTTGGATTTATGGTGGGTGAGTATCAGATTCACAGTCTCGGATTTATGACAGAGTACGTCTACGATTCATGGTGGTTATGCCTCAGACTCGTTGGGGAGTATTTCCGAGATTCATGGAGAAGTATGTATTAGATTCATGGGTATGTAACGGATTTCTGGATATGTCGTAGATTCATGAGGGGTATATCTCGGGTTCATGATCATATTCATGGGGCGAGTATGTCTATCATTAATGAGGGAGCATAATCACGGATTTGTGACATTTCTCATATTCAAAGGGAGAGTATGACTCCCATTCAGGAGGTTCTATGAACTTGGATTCATGGCATCTCACAAATTCACGATATGGTCTTGATTTATTGGAGTGTATGTCTCAGATTTAAGGGAGGAGTTGGAATCGAATTTAGGGGGATTATATCTCAGATTCATGAGTGGCTATGTCTCATATTAATGATGGGGTTATGATGTTGGATTCGTGGCATTTTTGAGGCTCATGGATGATCTGGGATTAATTGGAGAGTATGCCTCGGATTCATGCGGGGTTATGTCTCCGATTCATGGTGGAGTATGTCTTGGATTCATGAAAGGTATGTGTCGAATTAATGGGGATATGTCTTGGATTCATGAGCGGTATGTGTGGGATTTATGGTATGGTCTTCGATTCGAGTATCTCTCGGATTCAATGGGGGTATGGACGTCAATTCATTGGGGTTAAATCTCGGATTCATGAGGGTGTATGATCAAGGATTGAAGCTAAGTATCGGAATCATGGAATAGAATGTCTCGGATTCATGTGAGGGTATGTCTCTGATTCATGGGAGTGTGTCTCATATTAATGGTGATATGTGTCGGATTCATCGAACGGTGTGTCTTGGTTTCATAGGGGAGGGTTCTTGGATTCAAGGGGTGTACTCTGTCAGATTCATGGGGTAGTATGTCTTGAATTCATAGGGGAGTATGTCATGAATTCATGATAGGGTACGTCACAGATTCATGGTAATATATGTTTTCGATTCCTGAGGAGAGTATAGATTCAAATCGAAGGAGTACCACGTCCTAGATTCATGGGGAGAGCTTGTATTCCATTCATGAGGGGGTATGATGTATCATTCATGGCATTTCTCGAATTCATGGTGTGGTCTTGAATTCTTGGGGAGTATGTCTCGGATTAAAGGGGGAGTATGGTCAGGGATTTTTGCTATGCGTTGGATTCATGTTAGGGTATGTCTCAGATTCATGGTGGGATATGTCTAGGATTTATGTTGGGGTGTGTTTTGAATTCATGGAGAGTAGGTCTTAGACTCATGTGGGAGTATATCTTGGATTCATTGGGAGGGAATATCGGGTTTATACCCATGAATCTTAGACATATGCCACATGAATCCAAGAACATACTCCCCACATGAATCCGTGACATTACCCCCACGAATCCGTGACATACCCCCTCATGAATCCGGATTCATGAGGGGTATGTCTCGATTTCATGGGGGTATGTCTCGGATTCATGAGGGAGTATGTCTCGGATTCATAGACGGATATGTCTTAGATTCATGGATGTAGTATTTCTAGGATTATGGGGGAGTGTGTCAAGGATTCATGTTCGTATTCATGGGTGTAGTATTGTCTATCTCCCATTCATGCAGGAGTATGATCTCAGATTCATGATATAGTCTTCGATTCATGGGGGAGTATGTATCGGATTCAAGGGGGGTATGGTCTTCGATTCATTTGGGTTATGTCTCGGATTCATAAGGGAGGATGGTTAGGGTTCAAGGTATGTATCGGAATCATGGAATAGCCTGTCTCGGATTCATTTGGGGGTGGGTCTGACTCCGATTCATGGGTGTACATCTTGGATTCATGGAGATGTGTTGGATTCATCAATCGGTGTGTCTAGGATTCATAAGGGAGGGTTCTCGGATTCAGGGGGGATACTGTGTCAGATTCATGGGACTAATATCTTGAATTCATAGGGTAGTATGTCTCTAATTCATGATAAGATACCCCTCACAGATTTATAGTAAGATGTTTTGGATTCATGAGAAGAGTATAGATTCAAATCGAATGAGTACAACGTCCAAGATTTATGGGGGATATTTTTAGAATTCGAGGCGGAATGTCTCCGGTTAATGGGGGAGTGTCTTGGATTTATGGTGGGTGTGTATCAGATTCACGGTCTCAGATTTATGGCATAGTATGTCTCCGATTCAAGGTGGTTATGTCTCATACTCGTTGGTGAGTATTTCCGAGATTCATGGAGTAGTATGTATCTTATTCATGGGTATGTAACGGATTTCTGAATATGTTATAGATTCATGAGGGGTATGTCTCAGATTTATGATCATATTCATGAGGGGAGTATGTCTATCATTAATGAGGGAGCATAATCTCGGATTCATGACATTTCTCATATTCAAGGGGGGGAGTATGAGTCCCATTGAAGAGGGAGTATGATCTTGGATTCATGACATCTCACAGATTCACTATATGGTCTTGATTCATTGGAGAGTATGTCTCGGATTTAAGGAAGGAGTATGGTCTCGAATTTAGGGGGATTATATCTCAGATTCATGAGTGGCTGTCTCATATTAATGAGGGGGTATGATGTTGGATTCGTGGCATTTCTCAGATTCATGGATGGTCTGGGATTAATTGGGGAGTATGTCTCGGATTCATGAAGAGTTATGTCTCCAATTCATGTGGGTGTATGTCTTGGATTCATGAAAGATATGTGTCGGATTAATGGGGCATATGTCTTGGATTCATGAGAGGTATGCGTCGGATTTATGGTATGGTCTTCGATTCGAGTATGTCTCGGACTCAAAGGGGGTATGATCTTCAATTTATTGGGGTTAAGTCTCGGATTCATGAGGGAGTATGGTCAGGGATTCAAGGTATGTATTGGAATCGTGGAATAGAATGTCTCGGATTCATGTGGAGGTATGTCTCCGATTCATGGGGGTATGTCTTGGATTCATGGAGATATGTGTCGGATTCATCGAACGGTGTGTCTCGGATTCAGGGGGGGTACTGTGTCAGATTCATGGGGTAGTATGTCTTGAATTCATAGGGGAGTATGTCTCGAATTCATGATAGGGTACCTCACATATTCATGAGAAGATATATCTTGAATTCATGAGAGGTATGTGTCGGATTCATGGGGGATATGTCTTGAATTCATGAGAGTTATGTGTCGGATTTATTGGTCGGTATGTCTCGAATTCATGGGGGTTTTTTCGGATTCCTTGGGGGTAAGTCTAAGATACATGTTGAGGTATGACCTGGGATGCATGGTGGAATATGTCTTGATTCATGATAGGGTACCTCGTAGATTGATTGTAGGATATGTCTCAGATTCATGAGGAGAGTATGGATTCAAATTAAGGAGTACTATGTCTTAGATTCATTGGAGGAATATCTAGAATTCGTGAGGGGAGTATGTCTTTAATTAATGGGGGAGTTATTCTTGGAATCGGATTAATGGTCCCGGATTTATAGCGGAGTATATCTTTGATTCAAGGGGGTTATGTCTCGAATTCGTTGGGGGAGTATGTCTCGGATTCGTTGGGGGAGTATCTCATATTCATGAATGTCACGGATTCATAGGTATGTATCAAATTTATGGGGGGTATGTCTTAGATTGATTCATGGTGGGTATGTCTCCGATGGATTCATGGGAATGACTTGAATTCATGGGGATGTATGTCTCATATTCATAGGGGAGTAATTCTAGGATTCATAGGGGAGTGTGTTTCAGATTCATGGGGAGAGCATGTTTTCCATTCATGAGGGAGTATGATGTCTCATTCATGGCATTTCTCATATTCATGATATGGTCTTGGATTCTTGAAGAGTATGTCTTATATTAAAGGGGGGGAGTATGGTCTCGGATTCATGTGGTTATGTCTCGGATTCATGGGGAATATGTCTCGGATTAAAGGAGGGAGTATGGTCAAAGATGACCTGTGTAGAGAGGGTGAAGTGATTGATATATGTGTTTAAAGATTAACGGTTTTTGAAGATAACAAGAATGTGGAATCTTGTTATTCAGTCATCTCATTTATTTATAATTGGATAAGAGACCATTCTTTTATAATTTAGACAACCTAAACCATCCCTCGAATTTCTTCTTTATTCATGAGAAAGTGCAATGTCCACCAGATAATTTGGAAAATGGTAAACACAAAAAAAGGGATTCCAAGAATAAATAAAAAAAACCAAAATAATACAAACGTCACAGTCTACTACTCAATATAGAAGGTCCTATCCCCATCCAAAGCAATACTATTTTTATCGGCAATAGAACAATCCTTCCTATGCACTACATAGCCTCCCCTGGAATATCATTTCATTTCTTAAAACCCATAGATCCCTACACACTGCATGTGGAATTAAATAAATAAACTTCGTTATAGTGCTCTTGTTTCTAGATTTGTGAAAACTTCTACAGGTTAGTTATAGTAGATGGTTGAGTAGTATTTCCTACTATGTAGTAGGAAACACGGAGCAAAATGATCAATTCAATATATTTCGATCTCAAGGAATAGATTGCATTAACACAGCTAGAGAGGTGTCATATTAAATAATTTCATGCAGATGTAAAGTCAAGCATTATAATGTAGTAACACTCACCTGCTTGTTGAAAATACCGTCAACTCCAAACAAGCCCAAAAGCACATCGGGCTCCACCTTTTTTTACCTATTCATTAGGAGTTCAAGTCATTGGATATTTCAACCATATTACATATAAATAAGGATGATAAAACAAAACAATTGTATAATATTGAACACTATCACCGAATTCTTACCACTTCAACAAGGCTAGCTCCCTCGCTGAGTCCCACAATCTCCCCTGGACCAGAGTCTCTAGCAAAAGGAGCAGCAGATGGATCAAGATTTCTCCTCTCTTTTGTGACAAGACCCTGCAGCAACCACATGTATTTTAAACCACAAATCTTCCATCCTTTTTCTGTAAGAAATATTTAAATGTAAAAGATGTGGCCTATGGGCAGCATTGAGATAAAATATAAGGATCAAATGCCTAAATATGGAGGTCAATGGCCATATGTGCAACTATGGTGATGAAGGAATGAAAGAAGGAAAGAACTGATGCAAATAATAAAGAGATGCAAAACTTAAGGAATGATGGCCATGTAACAGCTGAAAGTAAGAAATAAAAAGCCTGGACCTATAGGGATTTTTTATATTTAATCAAATGGTAGCGACAGAGAAACTGCAATTGAAGCACAAATAAAAAGAGTAAAAAACGAAAGAAAAATGAAATGGTGACCAAAAAGAGGATCTCTGCAAGGGAAATAGAAGCTATACTTGTTCAACTAGTAAATTTATTTTTCAATTATGTAATAAATTGGAATTGGACCCATAGTTCAATGTTTGACAACAATATTTGCAACCATGATGTCTTGGGTTCAAATCACACCGCTTATCAAAAATAAAAAATGCATGCAATAAATAAGCAAATAAATCAATGTAACATCAACCTTAACAGGGATACTAAGGGTGCGCTTAGAAACACAGTTTGAAAAGCAGCTTTTAGCTTTATACACAATTTTTTAGGATGCAATCATGAGGGCTGTTTTTTAATTAATCAAGGAATCACGTTTGTTGCTTATAATATAAGCTGCTTCTGTTAGAATAAACACAGTTTTTTAGGTATAATTTTTGTTGTAACCATGAGGACAGTTTTTCAATTAAGTGGGCTTGTTTGATACCTGGTAAGGGCTTTAACTTTTAAAGAAGCTAAAAGCAACCCAAAACATGTTGTCAAATAGAGCCTAAGTGTTATGTGTGCCAAATCTAAAAAAATCTGAGTACTAAACACATCCACACAAGTACTTGATAGAAAAGAATAATTATAAAACAGAGAGAATCTAGCATGTAATTTGAAAAATATTATAGGCTTCTGGCTTTCCCATGCAAAAGTGAGAAATATCTAGCAAGGGTGCCAAATATAGGCTTATAACTATCAAGTGTTTGGACGAATATAACCTAGAAGTCTATAACACCAATAAACAAAGTGAAAATTTTAACCATGTATGCTAAGATTAAGAGCTTCAAGAATAGTATGTACATCCTTGTGGAGCAACCAAAACTGGTTGTTTATAGCCATATTCTTGTGGCCTCTCCTCATTCTCAAAATGGCTTGTTTAGCCATGTGAAGCACACCAATCCCTGCACTGAATTTTATATTGAAAAATCATGAGTCAGCAAGTTACATGTATACACATTGATGACAAAATAGTTCATAAATACGCTAGGTACCTCCCAGCCCCAACCACTACAATCTTTTGATGTACAAAATCCTTCAGGGGTCGACCTTGAGCTCTGACAGTTCCAAGCAATCCAGCAAGCGCGACACCAGCTGTTCCCTAAGGCAGATAATGTGTTGAAGCAACAGCACCAATAACCAAAGAAAGTTAATGAAAAATGACAAAAAATGGCATGATACAAGAGCTACAACTGAGGCAGATACAGGAAGAGGCAGAGCCAACCTGTACATCATCGTTGAACATGCAAAATTTCCTGCGATATCGGTGCAGTGTCTCAAATGCCCACTTCATTTGGAAATCCTCAAACTGTTTGATTGCCAGGTATAAAATTAAACAGTGAGAAAATTAATAATTCCCCATTTTATAAAATTGAATTACTGTTGCTACCTGTACAACTGCCTTTGGCCAACGTGCAAAAGCAGCTTCCATAAATTCATCAACAATAGACAAGTACTCCTCTCCTTCCAGTCTAGGTTGCCGCAGCCCCAAATCTGTAAGAAAACATGAGCTAAAACTTATGGATTCAATTATGCCTTCAGTGTGTTCAAATCATAAGAAAACATTTGAAGTTATTTTCTTTCATTATGGTGGTGTTCACCAAGTTTCATTTGGAAACTGGGTGAACTACAAGTTAGCTAGAGGAAGAAGAAACAGAGGAAAAAAAAAAACAGAAAAAGATGAACAGAGGAGTTGAGATCCAAATAGAGATTGACACCAGAGGTGTCCAGATCCCAAAGCAGACCTATAGGGTCCTCCCATTACACAATACAAAAAAAAATTCTCATTTTGCAAGAAAACTCCCTTCTCATTCAATGCCGATCTTCTGAGTCTTGAAAATATAAGAAAACATGTCATGTTATAGGCCCAATGCATATACGAAGAAAGACTGGCAGTAAATATAGATCATAAGATCTAGAAGATATATAACACAACAATTTCATCATTGATGTTTATGGGCAGACATCGCTTAGAATAGTTATGAGCGCTCATACTGATGCTACCTCCTCCACGATTTTACTTTTATAAGTATTATGCTCATGCTTATAATAGGCACATAGGCACAAGTCAAGATTCCATTAGATGATCTGTAACAATGAAAGTAAAACTGCTAATTATGATTAGACAATCTAGATCTTACAAAGCTGAAGTTGTATGATTCCAGATATAAATCCAGCAATTGGATAAGAGACCATTCTTTTATAATTTAGACAACCTAAACCATCCCTCGAATTTCTTCTTTATTCATGAGGAAGTGCAATGTCCACCAGATAATTTGGAAAATGGTAAACACAAAAAAAGGGACTCCATGAATAAATAAAAAAAACCAAAATAGTACAAACGTCACAGTCCACTACTCAATATAGAAGGTCCTATCCCCATCCAAAGCAATACTGTTTTTATCTGCAATAGAACTATCCTTCCTATGCACTACATAGCCTCCCCTGGAATATCATTTCATTTCTTAAAACCCATAGATCCCTACACACTGCATGTGGAATTAAATAAATAAACTTCCCTTTAGTGCTCTTGTTTCTAGATTTGTGAAAACTTCTACAGGTTAGTTATAGGAGATGGTTGAGTAGTGTTTCCTACTATGGAGTTCATGATTAAAGGTAATAGTTGAAACAAAATTCCCCTCACCATCAAAAGGAGGGAATTAAAAATCTCAATCAACTTTGGACATGGCTTCTGTAGCCTTAAAAATGTTTCACTGATCAGAGATCTAGTATCCTGATACATGGATCTCCTCGAGACCACGTCTTGAGACTTCACCTACTTTTGAACAGAGGTTGTCTGTAGAGAGACTTTAACATTTCGATTGAGTAGATAATTATTTAACCAGATAAGTATGAGAGCCTACTCAAATATTTGCCTCTAGGCAGTGATTAGAGACGGCTCCTTTCAGATGGATAAAAAAAAAATCATGAGTTACAAAGCCATAAACCAAAATCAACATTGCAGAGGGATGTAATTTTGCACTAGAAAAACTACAACAGTAAAGAATGTACAACTATGATATTATACCGATGTCTCATGGTCCATAAAACGTTCATCACTATCAAATATGCTGGCACCAGAATGCCTTGGAGTTTGATGCATGGGAAACATCAAGCATTTAACTTTCCAAGAAAACAATAAATAAGGAAAAGCTATTGCACCATGAGTTTATATAGTATCTTACTTGAGAATTACCTGGCGAAAGGATCAGCGCTCGGCATCCCAGGGCTATTATTCATGTTTCAAATCATGGTCTGATCAAATAACTCTTTGAAAGATGCGTTGTTATTATCCATGGGGGACCCTGCATTCTTTTCCACGTCGTAACACCAGATGGGATGGGTTGCATCTGCCAGTGATGAATCAGTTAACAATGTAACATCGGGAAGACCCCGTCCTCTGTTATATTGGTCTACTATGACATCTATTGAAGGAGGCGGGAATGCACGAACCATAATATTAGGAAAACGAGATAATCAGATATTCATTAGAACAACCAAATGACTAAATCATCGCCACGGCATAGATTTTACATTATTTAAAAAACTCTAATAAGCAAGATAAGGTTAGAAAAAATCTCCCCCAAACAACAAATCCACAGAAGACTCTCATATACATTTTAACAAACACTTGGTGCAGATGCTACTCAGTTTGCACGGTTTCCGAAGTGCAAGAAATCTATGACTCAGAATTCTTTCCAAAATGAGAATTACATCTCCAGATCATGAAATTTAACTATCAGTACACCAATTATCAGATATCACACCACGATTTCGATTAATTCGAACATATACAAACATTAGATGTAAAGATTAGCAACTATTATGTGATTTGTTCGGCATTATAGCGAGACTGACGGTCAAAACTATGTCCCTAAGAAACAAGAAAACAAAAACAAATCAAAAGACTGACCAAGAATTCCATCCAGAACTGAAAATAAGGAACCCTAAATCATCACCTCGCGTAGAAATCGGAGCTCCTGAGCCAATCGATCGGTTGGAGGAGACCAAACGAATGCGATGTTGTGAAGAGAGTCAAAAGAGGAGATGCGTTTCCCTTTCGCAGGGAGCATCAGAAGGCGATCGCAATGAAATTGAAATTAACAGGAGAGCATCTGCTTATGTGTTAATATATGGAGCGGAGAGAGAGACGGTGAGGTCTTTTTGTTGTTTCCGAGGTGCATTTGCCCGTTGGACTCGCTTAATCTCGGGATTTGATTTATGAACGAACGGCTGAGATGAACTTATGAGTTTAATAGAACTGGCTTCTCCCAAAGGTTTCACTTATGGGTCCGTAAATTTGTACCGGACGATTCGGATCAGATGGTCGATGATTATTCGTGGTTTGGTTGTTTTGATGACCTTGTCTGGGACAAGGCCGACAGCATTTATTATTGAATTGGGTCATGGAATAATGAAAGTTCATTTTCAAATTTTTTTTAAATTTTAAAAATAACGAGTGGGTTGTTTGAACAAACAAAATCATTATTTTTATTTTAAAATCATTTTTATCAAAAAAAAAAAAATCAAATTAATTTGAATGCTAATTTTAAAAATATTATTTTTTATAAAACTTACCAATGTGATTCTTATAGATGATGTAATTCTTTGACATTTATGGGTCTCAAGAATGTCCATGGATAAAAGAAAAGGTTCGATGAGTGAGGAGTTAGATGTGCTCTTTTTTATTTTTAATCATATCTTCAATCTCAAATCATCAAATAAATTGAGTTCATTCATCTAATATTCTTAGTACAAAATATTAATAGCCCTCCATAAAAAAAACTGTCATCCCCCTCCTAACAACCTATCCACATAGCGTACCAAAGAAGTTCATCAATAATTTATCATCATGATATAAATATTTGTTCATGAAACATAATCAACATAATCGATGTAAAAAAAAAAATCATTGATCACTTCATAGAATTGAACATCTCATAGGGTTTGGAAAATATAATTTATTCTCAAAACCATAGAAAATTATATCAATCTTAAACAACCCCCCCCCCCCCCTTTGTGTAACGGAATAAGGGAGTATAAGGGTGGTATAAGAATAGATAGGAAAAATAGTTGTTTGTTTGAAGGGTATAATTTGGTATTACTAAGCCAGTTTAAACGAGTATAAGAGAGTATAACAATTCTAAGCAACCCCTAGGATAAACTATACTCACCTTATCTATTCTCATGGGCCAACATATCAAATCAACTTTTTACACATCATCACATCAAATCACCTATCAACACCTCTTATACATCAATGGGCCCACATGTCAAATCAATTTTTTTACACTTTATTTATATTTTATTCTTTATCAAACAAACAACTCAACATTTATTCTTACGTTTTCCAATGAGAAAAAAAAATACAACCAAACAGAAAATCTTTTATTCTTGTAGATTTGTTATCTATACTGGCATAGTTATCTATCCAGAATAACTCAATTCCGCTATCCAAACGGGGGGCTAGGGTTCAATGAAAAAAACATCAACTCTTTCATTGAACACGTAGGGTTCAATGAAAATAACACGAAGAAGAAGATGAAAAAAACTGGGGAGGAGGAAGGTATCCTTGCTAACGACCGTGGCGGAAAAACACCTCAGGGAAGGGGAGAAGAGAGGCGAGATAAAGCTAAATAAAAGTAACAGTAGGGGTGGGATTCCATTGTCAAGCTAAACATATATATATATATATATATAAGGGTGGGTCTCTTGATAGGCAAATATGCATGGGGTGGATAAGATAATAGGGTAGGTATCTTGAATATTGGTGTGAATATATCTGCCCCCTTTTTTAATTTTTAAACCGTCTAGTCTACATGAAATGGATTGGTATTTATGCTACATTTTCATCCATATATGTTAAATAAACCATTATATATAAAAAAGGTGCATTAGTCACTATTGCTTCTCTTTTACATAATCACACATTTCCTTTACTGATAAAATTAGTACAACAAGTTCGGTTTATGGATATTATAATAACCTACTATGTGGTATACTTTATAAATAGTAATAACAATAATAAAAATCTTAACACGATGCTGCCAAAGGGAGCCATGGTGTATTGGTGTTCTCGTGGGTACGAGTGGAAAGCAAGTATAGCCAAATGAACAATATGAAATTGATCATTTTGTACCTGCAAAGTTTAAGCCAGAAAAAATGAAGTTCAACTTTCAATGACTCCGTAAAAGTGTTGTGCATAGCAAAAGCGAATATAACAAATATGAAATATCGAGATCGAAGAAAACATAAATAACAAGAAGAACACAGATTTATATGGTTTGACCTAAGTCTACATCCATGGAACAATAAAATAGTAGAACATCCACTAATAGTGTTGAGAATTACAGATACATTCAGACGACTTACATGCAACCCTCCATTGGAATCTCTTCGCAAAACATGCCTAATTTCAAAAGTCTCTCTATACGAGATTTTATACAAACAAATCATAAGAAACAAATCCCTCATATCTCTCAATAAATCAACTTTTTTCAAAATGAATGATTTAGTCAATTAGGTGACCATCTTAAATGACTTAATCCTGGTCATCCAAATTTGATACACCGGATCTGAGATATTTTTCAAAAAATAAAAATATGATTGAGCATCACTGTATTTTATTTTTATTTTTTGAGGGAAAATGATAGACTTTGCCACCTTTAAATATTAATCAGAAACAGTTCAGATTAGACAGTTCAGCACATGTTTTGCAACAGCATCACTGTATTGTTAATTTCAGAAGATGACATGGGCAAAGGAAAAACCACTCAGATATAGAAAGAAAGTTGCAGAGAAAATCTGTAATGGTCATTAACCGCATTTCACATTTATTGTTCTCTTCATGTGATTATAATTCAGAATGAAACAGATAATTGAACCAATTCCAAACAGGCAAATATCCAACATGTTATATGGTGAATCAAAAAGGCATTTCCTTTCATCGTAAAAATGAAAAGATCAATCCATATTAAAAGATAACACTATACAATTATCTCCTCTTAACGAATTCAATGGGAGATGACTCAATATACCAAACCACAGACAGATTCATCTATATTTACCAATCACTCACCAACACAAAACTCATTATGATCAACCGAAAAAAAATGCAATCTATGCCTAAAAAAAAAAAAGGTACCATTGCTGAACAAAACATATTATGCCCATACAGCAAAATCCCAAGCAGTATACTCAGCCAGAATGATACAGCAAAATCCCAAGCAGTATATTCAGCCAGATACCTTGCCCCGATGAGACAATGATTACGTACGATCCACAATTTGAATACATGAATCATCAAGCAACTTCCCGTAATCCCCAAGAGAAAGAGATCTGACCTCGTCTTCTCTCCACAAGCCGGTCTCATACTTGTACCACCTCATAAGACCCTCATCTGCAATCGTCCTCTCGCAGAGAATGCATGGGACTTCACAACAGTAGATGAACTCGCGCAGTCTCGAAGCTTTCTCTATAATTGTGTGGTCCATTTGAGTTATAGTTTTTTTGGGGTCCAGAGAAGGGCAGACATCAACCAACATGCAATGGGAGATGTTAAGGACTTCCAGGCTCTCAAAGTTTTCCAATATGTATAAGAGGGCTTCCCTGAAGAGCATTGTGCATCGGAGACTCAAGACTTTAAGCTTTGGGAGATTGTAGGCAATGGCTGATGCAAATAGAATATCAAATTGGCCCATGATCTTGAGCTCTGAGAAGTTCTTGCAGCTCCTGCTTATTGCTTCCATGATGTAGGGCGGGTGTCCGATGCCCGGCATTGTTAAGGACTCAAGATCTTCCCATCTACGGATGGCCTCACATATTCCTGGCTTTGTGATGTAATTCCAGGCTGGTAACACGAGCCTTTTAAGATGTGGACACCTGAAATAAATAGAGAGATTGGATGTGAGATGCAACAAAATAGTAATAATAAAAAATTTGAATTTACATAGTAGTCATTGAAAAAAGCAAGCCTTGTCATGTAAAATATGCATTTCAATTACCAGGACAAACCTTCGACAAGAACTTCACAAAGCTGAGCCCGTTGGTTACCATCCTTGTTAGCTAAGGCTCTGAATTATTAATTAATTCGCATTAATGTGCACTTTCCGTTAAAAGTTCAATTCCTGTTTAAATCACGTCTTCATTATCAATACATGTCTTAATGATTCCTGTTATTAGACGAATTAAATATGCACTAAATGCATAATACTTATTTTACTTATGCAACAGAAAAAGAAAAAAACTAGTAGACTAGACTTTGCTCTGCTAGATTTTAATGTCGGTAATTGATGATTTTGCCTAAATAGAATAATCATAACTTGAAATTAGAAGTCTGAGATGTTTTGATGTTATAAAATCATTGAGAGATCAGGGAATTGATTAATAATTGCTGATTAGCATGTCATAATTATACCTAATGGAGCTTAGAATTTAACCTGAATTATACCACATTGCGGATTTTACCCTTGCTGAACTATTCCCAGTTTTGAACTAGTGGCAAGGGATATAACCACACGATCACACTAAGCAAAATGGTACAGCATCGTGATATCAAAAATTTACCTTCAATTTATGTCCATACTCCGTAATTCTATTCTCAGAGGGGAAAATAAAATAATTGTCTACAACTATTACCTTTCAGCAATTATGCTCAGGTGAGAATCCTTCATATATAAATTGAAATGGAAGACCAAGCAAGTCACGTTTCCACGACTGAGACCCATTGCAACCCTCAGGACTCGTGTCAGCCTCGCATCAGATCGTCCATCAACCCAAACATAGGGGGACACTCTTGTTTTAATGAAGTTAGATTTGAGAAGTCCAAGATCAAAAGTGTTCCAGATCAATGGATCTGAGCAAGCCAAAAGCCATGAACGACAAACCAGAGAGACAGGAGATAACTCGGTCAAGTTTAAAAGTTTGAATATCTTTACTAGAACATCAAGCTCCATGTCTTCCCATTTTCTTCCAGCTAACTTATCAGCCATCTTAACTGTTCCTACAACAATCCCAGGGATTTGTCAATTCATTGAACAGCTTGCCACATAAGAAACACTGCGGTTAGATGCTCCTTGGCCATAACGACGACCATGCATGCATAATGTCTAACATGTGCTTGTAAAATTGTTAAAATGAGCACCCTTAAATAGAATGATATCAATTATGATTAGGTTTTCTCTAAAAGTCATAACGGATGACTGTTTTTTATGCACAGGAGATGATCAAATTAGGGCACTTCAGTTATTCTTCATCAAATCTGTCACTCGATGAAATAAAACAATTTCAAGAACTGATATTATTCATCAAATGTGCCGGTCAATGCATATGATATTTATATGGAAAAATATAGTATCACTCCATCGAATTCTGATGCATCTGTCCCCATGTAACATTATCTTTCTACATTATAGAAAGAAAAAAACATATAAGAGGCACATGATCTCAGACCAAATATGAAATTTAAGATCATATGTTTCCATGTAAGAAGCTATTCACCAAGCAATGGAAGCAGTGACAATCACATAAAAAAAAAAGAAGAAAGAAATAACAAAAAAGTTGTGTTCAAAGGCATTAATCAGTCATTCAAAAGCATATATTTCTACAACATAATTACAGATTCTGCCAATATATATACACCAACAAGGAATCCAATGAAGCATCAATTCCAATATAATAAAAGAACTGCATGTAAAACATGAGACTTTCCCATAAACTCCTCTTCACATCAATAAATCCATTTTTTTAGATTTTCTAAGCCCCAAATTCAAATCTTTCCAACTTATTATCTATAAAATGTTATACAGAGATCAATTGAGAACAATTTCCAAACTATGAAACTGATTATTGCTACATCTCCCCATAATCTACAAATGCAGAAATTGGGAAGGGAGAATGGCACAAAAAGCGAAAAAAATCAAATCTTTAAAAAAGAAATACCATCTGTGATACAATTAGGTCACAGCTTTTTCCTTTTCCAAGTAAAACCAGAACACAAAAAAAAATGTAATCCATTCTCTCTCTGATTCTTCTGAATCCAACAAAACAAACACAAAAAGCACAGTAAATCAAAATCCAATTAGGACTCGATCAATTAAAGAATCGAACAAAAACATGTCTTTGCGCAGAAAAATCAAACCTAACCTCTCTTCCTCCGTTCCTTCTAATCCGAAAACAAAACAAAGAAAGCCAGAGATTCTGTACGGACGATCAAACGATACGAGAAGAAGAGATTGAAAACAGGAGAATGAATTGGAAGGACAGAATTCAAAGGTACCTCAATTTAGATTTTCAAAACAAAAAAAATAATAATTTGGGGTTCTGATTCACACGGACTCGCCGGTTATACTCGGAAGAACGGACGACCCCGAAACGAATGGTTGATCGGCCGCAATTACATATTTAACCCCCCTTGTGGTTTGACTAAAATGCCCTCCTCTTTTGTCACTGCGTTAGTTCGAGTAGCATCCACGTAGGCGAGGTATGTTACTTTGTAGTTCTCAAAACAATATGACATGCACTTTTTTAGATTTTTATATCAGTCATTTATGCGGTACAATATTTACTCACGATAATATTTATATTATTAGAAAAAAAAATAAAAAATATTCATTTAATTTATTTGAGATTTTTGTGAAATTATGTATTTCATTGGAGAAATGAACAAGTGGATAGGGAACGAAATAAGTTAAAATGTATCTTAATGTAAATAAATATAATGATTATACCATGATAAAATAAAAATAATCCATGATAAATATACCTCAAATAAATAGATGTAGTTTATTATTGTAAAAATATGATCATACAAACATAGATAATAAAAATCTACTCAAATAAAAAAAAATGACAATCAAGCAAAAAATCATGTATAACTACTTTATGTTAATAAACTATCTACAAGTCGTTTGGTGTAGTGTCTTTAAAATTTTGTTTTTATTGAATAAATATGAATATTATTAATATTTTAATATCAATCGACATGAATATATGATATTTGATGTTTATATTTATTTAATATATCTATTCTTCATTTTCATCCCTAACCATTGGGCAGTTTGACCCTATTAAGTTTTCAATTTTTACATGTCTAGAGTCTTTTCTATTTAGCATTAATTCTTAATTTATAGAATCAGAGGTCTAGTTTAATTAAGTTTAATCAGAGATCTTTTCTATTTAGAGTCTTTTCTATTTAGAATTAAGTTTTCAAGTTTGTGATCATTCTCAATAATAGTCACTATTACTCTGTCATTATAATCTAGTTTAATTTTAATTTATAGAATCAGAGGTCAGAAAGCATTTCGTACTATCAATTTAAGAGGAATATCATATTTACTAATTGAAAGATTGAGGGTTCTAAAAGTTACTTATTGATATTTAAGGTCTTTCTATAATGTCAATGTACCTTCAAATGTAATATAGTTCAAATTCTTAACAACCATGATAACTAGATTATGATTGACTGTAAATGCAGAAATAGGTACTGAAGATATATATTTTAATTAATTACCATATCATTGTCATAGTTATCAGCTTATTATGATGGTTGGTTTTCAAAAGATTTGAAATCACAGTAAAGTCTGGATAATGAGTCCTATATCTTTGATTATCTAAAATTTAATAGGAGATCAATTGTCAACACAAATTCTTTTTGGAGGTGCCACTTTCCACAACTGGATTCTCAGGCAAATCAGAAACACATATAAATGAATAAGTAAATAAATAAAGAAAGGTATGTTTGATTTCAAAATGGTCCACAAAAAACAAAAAATTTCATACAATGTATGTGGACATTTATCATCCATCCATGCACGTGCTGACCCAATATGGAAAGAAAAAAAAAATAACTCAATCGTTTATATTATGTTATCATAAATATTTTTATCTTAATTTGTTAATTCCAATAAAGGTTTTTTATTTTAATTTGTTTAATTTATTCAATTCATGAAACATGAGGGAACACAACTCGTCGAGGTGCAATTGAAATCATCAATTAACAAAGACATTGTTCAGCCAGTTCACATTCTTATTGCATTGTTTGTATTCAATTATTAGAAATGGTAATTTAAAATCAATTATTATATGATCTTTCACTCATTTATATGACTATTTTCTCATGTTCTAGATCCCCATTGCCACCCTTAACTACTCATCCTACCACTTGTTCCCTTGCAAAACTATAAAGACACCAATAATGGCATTAGCTGCAGCAAAACAGGAACTTGGGAGAATTGTTAGAAAAAACTAACACGATCTATACTTCATAAATTAAACTTTATGATTCAGTCAAGGTAGATATCTCCCCTTATACTGTCTAGAAACAATCTTAACTCTCGCGCCTTCTTCTCATGTTCAACAGACTCATCATTCTCAGATTCACAAACATCAATTACATCAACAGGAGGAGCAATGGATTCCTTGTATTTGGCAACCTTACAAGCTCGAATAGGTGGAGATGGAGTCAATAAATCGATGACTTCAACCTTGGCGTTTATTGAGTTGACATTAATATCAGCATCAACATTTCTCAGGAAATCTGGACAGGAAGGTTTTTCGGATTCGGGCACAAAATTTTTGGCCTGTGATTGTATGCTAATTAACAATCCTTGGAGCTGGAGATCAACTTCATTCATGGCCGCTTTGTCTGATGACTTCTTCTTCCCACCAGGTTTTCTGACCCGCATCTTGGGCTCGCCCTTTCTCGCCATGAACTCTGATATCTTCTCTGGGCAAGCACTGACAAAATCATTCAAAAAATTGGATTCTCACTAACCATATGCTTTGACATTCAAAATAAGAGGCATGTCTTTGACTGAGTTTGGCATATAAACTGCCATGCATGGAATAAAAATTGGCAAGGAGTTTTAGAGATTTTCATAACAGATATAAAAATGACTACTCTATAAAAGCTAGCATTATCAACCATCAAGGCCTATAATTTAAAATATCGACTAGTGTACAAAGGTCGTGTCCTGGGTTGAAACATGGATTTCATAACCTCCACTGTTGGCTTCATCCAAATTACATTTAACTCTTCCAAAGCCCTTCTAACAATCAATCCTGATCAATTACATCCATTATAGGTGGATCATCTCTACTTCCATGTATACGTGCCACGTTCCAAACATAAATTATATTACCCTCTATATATATACACACATCTTTATTACATACTACAATTCATTCCTATGTCTTTCCCTTTCTGGTTTGCCCCACATTCCTTAGATATAAACAGATATTATATAATACCCAAGGATAGAAAAATTATTTTATATCATAAGGTTTCAAACATATAGGTTTATACTGTTATTACCATTCAACCAGATCTGCGGGGACAATAGATGTATTGAGGCCATCAACTCCTTGCCAAGAAACCTCAAAATATTCTCTTCCTTGCAGTTTCCTCTCCTTTCTTATTGCAGATAGAGGACAGGTGACTGGCATCTGTAAAAAATTGAAAAACCAGGCATTGAGGTTTAGCACAATGTGTCGAATTTGTCGATTTAAGTAGACATACAGATAAAGCGCCAGTAATGGGCATATAGAATACCTTGCGCAATGCAACATTGTCTCCAAATTCTGATGATGTGGAACGCAGGTTAGCAAACCGTCTCAAATCTCTTTCAGCCATCTTAGGTAGAATATACTCATCTGCAATAAGCAAGCCATTGATAGGTCATAAATTTCACATGCCTATATACTTATGAACCAGAATATTTTTATCCTATATAGATGCACATCTAGATGAATATGGGCAGTCCTTACATATGAATGCTATGATGTGTGTGCTTGAAAGGTAAAACTAACCTGTTTTTTCAGGACTCCAATCAAAGTACTTTGCACATATTTGACGAAGTTCGGTGTGTAAAAATGGATGTGGAGCACAAACTCTACAAAAATAAGGTGTGGATGCTCAGTCTGTAATTTTATATAGCAGAAAGCAAGATTTAGCTAATGCCTCTTTAGACGGGTTCGGTGACAAATTAATTAAGATCTTGCCAAAAAGAAACATTTCCAAGGCATGATATTTTCTATGAAAAAAATGTTCCAAGTGTACCACATATCTTTTAGTGTTAGAACTCAGGATTAAAATCAACTTGCATTTGATATATGACTCTTTACCTCTGAACTGCTTCCGAGTCTGGTGGGTGACATTTTGGCTTCAGGTATGCGTTGATCACGTGCAAGAATTGATTGGTTGATATTTTATTTTTTTTGTTCACTATAAAACTCATCATTCAAAGGCAGCATGTCAGCAACAGAGTATTTTAGATGATATGAGTTCTCCAACTATCAACTAATTGTATTTGAACTGAACAATTATCATAAATTCACAGATAACAAGTCTCCAGATGTTTGGGACCGTTGATCGAATGAAATTTGAAGAAGAAATCAAAGAATTTCCCGGGAATTCAAAATACAAAAATTCATGTGGGACGGTCAGGGTAGAAATAAAGATTTCATGCATAAAATGAAAACATACACAAGCACGTGAGTAATAATGCTAGAATTTGATACTTGGATGATTAAAGGTTTTTTACAAAAAAAACAGACCGTATTGACTTCAGCAGAAGTGAAAAACACCAATGCCAAAAAAATATGAACCTCCTATATGTTTATTATTAATATAATCAATCATCTGGTATTAAATGACAGCAAAATTGCTCATATTTTTACAATTTCCTCAAGATGGTAGCCATATGTGCGCTTTTACTGCCTTCATAGTAACACGGTACAAGGATGCTAAAACAGGTCAAATCTTGAAAGAACCTTTAACAGTTGTGCAGCTTACCGTTGATTTCGTTGTGGACCAATTCATTCTCTTTGTTCGCGCCACATCCTGAAACTTGACTCAGTTTCTTTGTACTAATTTTCTTCTTTACAATTGCATAACCTTCTGATGAAACCTCACGCAGGACATTATCATCCCCAATTGTTCTGACTATCTGGCATGCTGTCTCCTGGAGGAAGGGAAGGGCAATACAACCAAATAACCAAACAGGCATCATTCAAAGTTAAAAATTTGCATATAGCGGCTCTACTCAACGTCGATTTTGTTTATTTATTTTTATTGCTTTCCCACGGCATATCTGAAACAACCCAGTGTTTTCCATGTGCAATGTAGCAAATGCATCAACATATATTCTATTCTCCAAAACAAGTTATATATGCTAACAATGCTTTCCATTTTGGGAACTTTTAAATATCAGAAATTTCATAGCTGCATTTCCTACACATTCATCTTCCGGGATATCAACGTGTTGGTACTTGGTACAGATGTCAATATTTGGAACTTGAAATTACTACCCATCTCTATCAACGGCAAGCTGGATTCTATTAATTATACACATTTATTAAGCAAAACTCTGATAAAAAAGGACAGAATCAAAAGCAACATGAAAGCAAAAGAAGATACAGATGGCATCACTTACTGGACCAAAACCATGAACTTTTTTGGAGTAGTCATTGCCAAGAAGAAGACCAAGAGTGATCTGGAATCATGATTGTTCATAAAAATTCAACCCCACTACAAGTATCAAAGGAAAATGATGACATAGCAAGCATTAAGATTCCCAAACTCCAAAGTCAATTGAAACATAACATACCAGGGAATTCCTTCCAAACCCAAGTTTACTCTCAATATCAGCCATCTCGTAACAGATTACATAGCCACCCTCCCCTAATTCATCAGAGAATGATTGTGAGCACTGACAGAAGATTAACATCGTAGGTTATAGAATCTGTAAAAGCTTTCTAAAAACCAGCAGCTTGCTCTGAATCATAACAGGAATATTGAACCAAGATGACTTTACAAGTATATAATCTAGAAAAGAAAAGCTTAACAACTCACCAAGGCATATGTCTCTGTAGACTGTCCTAGCACCAAAAAGGAAGACATCTGAATCTGAACTGAAACATCCATCCTGGAGAAGAAAATTGATATTACATTCCATATGATACAGGTTTAATATTGAATGAAAATGTGTGAAACTGTCTTACACATAAGGAGGACGAGTTCAACAACGCACACTGTGCTTCAGCTTCCTCTATCCTGGACAAGAAAAGTAGGCATGTCAGCAAATATACTTATCTGATTAGACTATCATAGATATAAAACATCATTGATTGTAGTGAATGCAAAATTTCCATAGATGTTGTTTGTATCATTAAATTGGGATATAAGGCCTATGTTATAGAGTATGTAACTTCGACCGTAGATCAATTTCTGGTCGCGTAGCTTCATAATAATTCTGTAAAGCTTCCGCCTAATTTCCTTCGGATTGGGCTGACATCCGTTACGGTCATTTTCGTTTATTTTATTCAAAGAATCTCCGTTCTCTAGAAGTTTAAGTATACCAATGATGCTTCCAACAAAGTGTGAACGCCCATTTTCAGATGGATAAAAAAACCTTACACCTTCTCCAGCCTTCAATTTGCTTATCCCCATCCTTCCAACGTAATCTTAGCAATATTCTCTGATATTTTTTTACTTATCTACAATATATAAATAGTAATATGAAAATTAAACCATCAAATCAATTGAAGTTGACATCAATTACTCATATTTCTACACTATATGCAATAAGTGCAGTTTTCTTTCTTCAGACAGCAGCAATCACATGTCTATGTTAAATGCCTTCACATAATGAATAGCATAACTGCACAGACTTGCCTGCGTCATTTGTCAGATGAATTCTTTCCCATGCAAGGGAAACGTGACATACTTTCATAGCACACAGTTGTTCTAATGTCCAACTAGTCCACTTGAACTCCACCCATGAGTATATATAAGCCTTGTCTGGGTTACATCAAATATGTAAATTTAGAAGAAACTCCGATAATGAGTATATACCTGAAGAGTATATTATAGATTGACTAACGTTATAGGCTTACATCGCAATTTCCTATAATTTCAAGTCCTCTTCAATGGTATGAAAGACAGAACCACCAAATAACTCAAAGATCTATAAACCTTACCAGATGTAGTGAAAAGAAAATTCCTAGCAAGTATAAATACAGTTGAATGAGAGAAATCAATATCTTAACTAAAATACTTCTTTAATAAAGCTTAAGATTGTGATAGATTTGATTTTAAGTTCCATGGTGCTAATATAAAGGAACAATAAAAACATGGATTTTAATTTAGTAGTTCAGTCAATCAATGCATTATTTCATTCTCCTGAACTTCCACCAGGATTTATACAGTTGAATATAGAACAATTAGAGAAATATGAGCCTGTTTATATGGGGCATATCACGATAATATATATAAGTTGTTGTACTTTAAGAGATTACCCATCTAAGCATGGAATTCCAAGTGCCACTCCCAGAACCTTTGCTTCTTTTATCATACATGAAAATTCAGAGCCCATGTTTCTCCGCAATGGAGGAACTTTCTGTAAATTTGTCTCATGGGTTGCCTGGCGTGATAAAAGATGAACAATCAGTGGATCACATGTCATTAAAAAAAGAGAGAAATGGAAAGAATTAGGTAGAGCAGGAATACCCACTTCAGTGATTAAACCCAAGCGCCGTCTATAAGTAGACACTTTGATACCAGGGATTGATCCATCTACAAAACAAACAGAATTCGACATCGAGCAGATGAATATAATCATTTTTCGATAAACATACCAACAATTCAGCCACATGAACCAACAGTCATATTTAGAATAATGATATAAACTATTTCCTATTAAAAAAAATGTTATATTAATAGTATCTAGGTAGCCAGTAATATCTGTAAATGCATATATTAGGAATTTGGCCCAACACATGAAAAAGCAAATTCAGCAGTACATCAATTATAGCAAGCTAAAAAATAAATTCAAACAAGGATAAAAAGAAAACTGCATAAGTGATGAGCTCACAATTGTTCAGCAAGAAAATCAACCCACTCATCCAGACATCACAACATATAAGAACATTGAAATATATTCCTTTCCTAGAAAGCTAATTAAAAGTGAATTTAATGCAAAGGCATTCAAAAATCATTAAATTTTCCCATATTTCGACATCTAATTACCGTATGTATAAAAATTGCATTATTAGATGGTCCAACCGTTCATGAAAACCTGATGACTGTTCAATTAAAAATTCCCAACTATCATTGCACATTGAGGTAGAACAACATCCTGAAAATTCTCATCTTCCTATATTAGGTGGAGTGGCCATCAAAGCAGTTGCTTAGTTTCAGAAGATAAATAAAGCCAACAAAAGATATCAATATAACCAACAAAAGCGTGCAATCACCAAATGATTTATAAAGCACCGATACATCAGAAATCAGCCAATTCCACAAGTTCAAATCAACAAATTCACATATCAAAAGGAAATCAGTTAACTTTAACCACTATAACGCTGCCATTCCCAAAAAAAAAAATGAAAACGAGCTCCACCCATAAGCATGCCTACATTACAAAACAAGAATTCAACAAAAAGCAAGTGCACAATGAATCAAACCAACAAGGGAGAGTTTCAAAATACGACAGCACATTCATTTTATACACCCAAAAAAAAAAAAAATATACATCCACAACATTAAACAACCCAAAAAAAAGCCAATCCACACAGCTAAGATTAAGAACCAACACAAGGGAAAGAAAGAAGAAACCAAAAGTACCTGTAATGAAGATAACACTACAATTCAAGGCGATGAGGGCCCTGAGCCTGTGAAAGAGGTTCCTCAAGTAGACCTTCTCCTTCACACAGACATAACCTCTGCAGGCGGTCTGCAGTTGTACCATCCAACATGATAGATCCACACATACCCTCTTGTTCCTATAAAAAAAAGAACACAAAACACAAGACAAACAACACAAATAGTTCGTGAACAACATAGTCCAAGAAATCTGAAGAAAGAATGAAATGTGGATGTTGCAAGAACTCACTGGAGGTGATGGAGAGGTAGGGTTTGCTTGCAGGATTCCAAGATGTCCCATAGATTCTTCACCCCCATCGCTGAAAAAAAAGGAATCTGATAGCCAAAAAGGAGTTTTTTTTTTTTTGGGAGGGGGTTTCTGGAAATGGAGTTTCAGGACTCCATCGAGGGAGAAAGCATGAGGAGTGTTTATTTATTTTTTATTTTTTTGAATTTTAAATAACACACAGAATCCACTGTTAATTATTTTTATTTTTTATTTTTTTTATTTTATTTTATTTTTACATGTATGCCATAAAAAAAAATATGATATTTATTTTTATACTATTAAATTTTTTTTAATGTAACAATATGCCCCTCTTTTATTATTTTTAATCAAAATAAACTTTAACTATAGTTAGTTTTTTAACCAATAAGTAAAAATAACAAAAATAACCTTAACATATAATATTTTTTTGTTATAATGTAAATAATTAAATATAATAACCTAATTAATTTTATGTTCTTTATAAATCAATCGTGAGCCATTCAACTTTATCCCTTCTTTCCTTTTCTTCCAATCAAGATCTAATTTTTAAAAAAAATTGTATTTTGTAATATATATTATTAATTATTCTCAAAATAATTTTATTTCATTTTTACTAATGTAAGTGTTAAAAATTATTATATCTTTGCTAATACATAGTTTATATGATTAATTTTTATGTTTTTGGATTTTAAATGAAATTTATCATTTTCATGTTTAAATTAATATTTTTTATTTTTATAAATATTGTATTTGATAAGGTTAAATATGCAAAAAGAAGAAGAAGGGTAATTTAGTCTTTTCTCCAAAACTTTAATGGTTTTAATGAAGATTTAGATGAAAGTTAACTAGGATGGTAAATATGCATAAATTATACATATTTCAATAGTATAAAAAAATAGGTTATTTGGAGTGGTATAAAATTAAATAGCATTTTTTTAATGGTATACATACAAAAAAACTCATTTCATTTTCATCATAAGGGCCCGTTTGGATAGAGACATAAGCTATTCTGGGGTTTATACCTATTCTAGGAATTGTTGACTTTATCAGTAGAATAAGTGATTTTCTGTTTGGTTGTGTTTTAAATTATTCTCATTGGGAAACGTAATAATAAAGTGAATGTGTTTGGTTGATGAAGAATAAAATGTGAATAAAGTGTAAAAAGTTAATTTGACATGTGGGCCCCATTGATGTATAAGAGGTGTTGACAGGTGATTTGAAATGAAAAAAGAATAATAACAGTGGGACCCACTTATGATTGTTGTTGGAATAGGCTAATTCCATGAAAAATGAAGGATTATTATACCCCTTTATTATTTGTTATTCCAACATCCAAATACCACCTTATTCCCCTCACACAAACACCTTTTTTCCCTATTCCCTACCTATTCTCATCTATTCCTTCCCTAACCCTCTACCCAAACAGGCCCTAAGAGTTTGGGGAAATGACAAAAACACCCTTGGAACTTTTGCTTTGTGTGTAGATGAAGGGATGGTCCCACTTGTAGTTGTAGGAGAAGTGTAGTGGGAAAAAGATGAAGGGATGGCCCCCTGTTCGCCCTGGCCTCGCACCTGTAAGTCACGCCCCGCATGTGCAAGTCAGCCAGCGCCTCCATGCTCCCCGGCCACCAGCATCCATGCGCGCGCTCGTTCGCTTGCGTCTTTGCTCCCTCATCCTGTCTCGCGCAGTCACACCAACACCTCCCCCGTGCGCACGAGGTCCGCTCGCCCGCGCCCCAGCTTGTCGTCCACGCGCTCTATATTCTTCAATCTATCTGGGATCTTGTCCCAGATCTCCCAGAGTCTGCTCTTGGGTCGTCTATGATCGTCCCAGCAACTCCAGCCTGGATCCAGCACGCGCATGCCGATAGGATCTCCCGGACCCTGCATCCAGAGCGCCATAGCTGTCACAGAGTCTACGCACGGATAACCCAGGACAGCGCCCCAGGCTGCCTAGCGCTTGGCACCAACTGCCGCTTCTGGCCCCGGTCGGTGATTTTTTTTGGTGATTTTTCTTGCATTGCTCGCTACGAGCTCATTCGGACTCTGATCGGAGCAATCTTGGTACTCATTTTGCTCCGTTTTTCATTCTTTACGCATTCGTGCATTTCTTTTCTTCATCCTAGATATCTATTTTCTTTTCTTTATTTGGATTTCTCTGCGGTTTTCTGTGTTGCTTTCCTACACATGATGGTTTCTTTGTTGATCTCGCTCATCAATCACCTTCCTCTATGCTTCATGCACACGAATTGTTTCTTTCCACGTGTTGCTGTCTCCACACACATTTTTGTGCCTCTATCTCCATTGTGTTGTTTCACACATGCATCGAGAATGCTGGATCCACCCTTTCATGGGTGATGCCACCCTTTTTATGGGTGATGCCACCCTTTCATGGGTTTTGTTTCCCGCTACTTGACGATGATATTGGATCCACTCTTTCATGGATGATGCCACCCTTTTCACATGTTTGTTTCCTGCCACTTGGCGATGATTTCACACTCTTTTATGAGTTGATATTACCCTTTCATGGGCCAATATTTTCTTGCACAATGCACGTCATGCGTGCTTTGTTTGATGTTTTCGCACATCCTCGTGCTTCCTTAAGTGTCTCTTTTTTTGTTTGTTGCTTCTGCAATCTATCGCAATAATGTTATTCTCACACACTCTCTTTGGTCTCTTTTCTCTTCATTTATTCCCTTTAGCCCACTTTGCATCATCTTGATTTTTATTATCGGTTTTGCATTCTTATGCATCCATAGCATGTTCCCGCTTTGTTGGACTTAGATTTGGTTATTTATGACATTGTCAACACCAACACTTTGTTTGCATATTGAAGAAATTTGCTTTGTTTGTGATTATTGGAGGTGTTTATTGGGATGTTAAGATTTTTTGTTTATCATTTTTGTACAAACTCTAAGGTTTCTATCTTTTAAAGTTTGAGAGATGTGTTAAATGTATTAGGTGTAGTTTAATCATTTCAGTCTTTTCTTTTTATACTATAAATATTGGGTACAAACCCCAACAATATTTTGGTTCATTATCTTATTTATGATTTTAACAAATAAAACTAGATTTTTTTTGTTTTTTTTAAAGAGGAAAATTCAAATAAGTACAACCCCCTAACTTTTTCTAAAGTCCATATAACCCCCTAAAACAACTATGTAAATCCATATAGCCCCCTGAGTTAAACTTTCTTTGACAAATAAGGAATATTATGTGAATATTTTGCTTGGTTAACCCTATAAAAAATACATTCTATAAAAAACCTCTAAAATGTGTTAAAAATACGAAAAATTCTTTGTAAATGACGATTTACCCCTCTAAATAGATTATAAAATTGAGGGTTAAAATCATCATTTACAGAGGATTCTCAACATTTTTAACACATTATAAGAGTTTTTTTGGTATACCGTGTTTTCAGTTAACATTAACCAAACAGAATATTAATCATGTCAATAAAAATTTAACTCATTGGACTATTTGGATTTACATAGGTGCTTTTAGGGGTTATATATCAGAAAAAGTCAGAGGGTTATATGGATTTTAAACATTTTACAGGGGGGTTATATGGATTTTTCCCTTTTAAAAAGCATAACTTTTTTACAAAAACTTAAACAAACTTTTTAATTAAACATTCTTTTCAAAATAATAAGAGAACACGTTTAACTTTTTTTTTTTTGTAAAACAAGGTAAAATAATACGTTCAGCCCCCATTGGAGCCCCAATTGCAGTCCGCAATGTTTTTTTATTATATTAAATCATATACTCTCATATTAAAATATATGTCGTTATATGAAATAAAAAATATACTAAGATACTACAATAGTGATAAAAAAATGAATTTTTTTAATACATACATTATGATTATGATAGGAAGTTAGGAACTCTATGATAGCTCAAAACAAAAACTAGTCCAATGT
>CM060863.1:5206806-5243041 GCA_030737845.1 Acorus calamus | reverse complement strand
CTTTTAGTGAAGGGATTGTCTTCTGGATCTATATTGACTTTTTTTTGGATTTTTTAGGATGAACATTGGTTATGTTGAATATTATATTTATACTTTCAGTTACTGCTGTAAAATCTCTACTTATTGCTTTCTGCATTTTAAATAGGTTGTTAATACAGTTGCCGGGGTTCTTTGCAGTTGAGCAATGGATCATTTAGTTTGATTTTTTTTGTTACAACTTAATTTGAGGTATAGAGATTGTTAAATTGTTAAATTTTTTTTTTTACCAGGCAAGTAAGTATATTGATATAGGAAAAGAAGATATACAAAAAGCTCATAGGCCGGATCAATATACAAAAATGCTAAGACAACAATTGGAGAAACAATAAGGAAGAAACAGGGGGAAAACAAGGCCTCAATGAGTTAACAAACAACATGGAGTAGATTCTCCAGCTCATGTTGACTCTTCAATCGGTCCTCCCCAAATATAGTCTCGCAAAATCTAGTCTTGGTCCAGTCAAATGCTCTCTTAAGTCAGTTAAAGTGGAACTCATTAAATCGATCCTCCTCAGCTTCAGCCATTTCTGGAGAGCCGGTTTCTCCTTGCCTAAGCATACCATTCACTTCGTGGAAAAATTAACGAGGCAATTTCTTTGGGTAAGAAATGGCAATACTCCCAAACAACATCAAGTCTCAAGGTCAACAGTTTGATGTCTAGCGAATGAAGGTGGCCTTGGCATAAAGCGAATCGGCGAATGGAACAATGTAGCAATGCTGCAATGGGCCTTCGGCAGGGCCGGCTCGATATGTTATTAGGCCTAAGATAATTAAATAATATTTATTTTAATTTTAAACTATTAATTTTTTATTTAAATATTATTCTTTAAGTTTTTTGAGATGTAAAATTGCTAATTAATTAAGATTTTATATTCAAGTTTTTATTTTATTCAAATAAAAAACACTTTGTTCTTTGTTATCCACACTATAATTTTTTCCACAAACAGGAAGTCCAGGGAGTCTTTTTTTATATAAAGAAGAAATAGATGGAGAAGAAGTGTTTTTTTGAAATAAAGAAGAAAGATTGAAAAGAAAATAGTGTGAAAAATGCACGCTTTGCTGTTTTATATCCCATTTTTTCAGGATTCAAAAAAGCCTTTAAATCATATTGGTCATATATATTTTTATTTTATTTTTTAGATATCATAAAATATTGATTTTTTATTGGTTCTTTTTTAACCATATTAGATTGACAATTAATTCTTTTAAAAAATAAATATTTTTTTTTTCAATGTGTTAAATCATTATTGGTCAATATCTGAATCTACTCATAAATAAATAAAAATTTAAGGGTTTTTATGCATCTGAGGGTCTTAAGCAATTGTCTAAGTTCTCTAATAAAAGAGCCAGCCCTGGCCTTCGGTTATGACAGTTAGTCACCAATAATTCCCTTTGAACTTCATGGATGAAGAAGAAGTATTTCATTAAAGTGAGCATCTGGACCACCCAACTTTCTTCCTCCAATTCATGGTCTTGGAAATGCATTCTTAAGTCGTGAGATTGGATTCAAAAGGGTGTTGGCGACATCATCTTTGAAGGCAAATCGATCGACTTATGGGACAACCAATGACTGCACTGCTTCGATCTCTGACATCACTTCCAAGGTGCAGGTACCCTTCTCTAGGATCTCCAAGGTTTAGTCATTGCCAACTCCTTTATCTCTAATAGAAAATGGACAAAGCCGCCCCGCTGGCGTATCACTCATATATGGGAGATCGTCATAGAACAAGAAATTGGAGGATGAGGATTTAATTAGATCATTTAGACGGGGCATAAATTTGGTAGCACCTCTTGCTCGACAGCATGGAATTGTTAATATTATTGTGTTAAGAGTAGTTGGTTGATCAGATCATATATGAGGAGGTTGTTAGATTACTTAAAAGTTTTTTTTTTTTTTTAAGAAATAGATTACTTAAAGTTGGTTGGTTGAGTTGAGAATGGCTTATTTGAGAATATATTCTTATGTTTTTATTATAAGCTCCATTTATCTATTTTCCTTTTTCTTTTTTTCCCCTCTTAAGTTCTCTCTCTCAGTCTGCATATATAACAATTAAGCAATGCATGTGTTGTCTATAAATCATGAAGTGTTTTTTTTTTATATATAGGAAATATGTCTCCGTACATTAGTAGATCAGATATATATATTAACAGCAGTGTTATTTTTAATAAATAATTAAAAAATCTAAACTATTATGTTCAAATTAAACCCTACGTTTGGAGGAATTATGTTATTGCATATTGATAACATTGATTGAGTAGAATAATATAATTTTAAGGGATCTACCACATCATTATTTTTCCTAACATTTTAATAATGAGTTATTAATGCTATTCAAACATTTTTTTCTTTTTATTCCACTTTAGTAACTACTATTCTCCCTCTATCCTGCTACATGAACAGAACATAGTAACTATCAAAGTCAAAGATGTACACCCCTTCGAATTTGATGGGATCTAGAGGACCTTCTGAGATGAGGTTCGAATTCATCAACGTGATTCATATGCCAGAATCACATATGAATCACGGGGATATTGTGATACACGTGTTTGGGGATACTGTGGTACACGTGTTTGTGCTTGACTATGCTGTCATTATCAAATTAATTATGCTTCAATCAATCAATTATACACAATTATACAAATTTATTAAAACCTATTCTGATTCAAACCATCTTTTTTTTTTGTTCTCTTTTAACCTTTATCTTAAAATTTTAAATAGAAGATAAATTTTATATATACTCAGACTTTTTTAACAAATTAAATAAAAAGTAATCTATATTACTTATTCATTAAATCTCATTAAATTTTAAATTTTTTGTAGTTTTAATTTACATTTTATATAATTTTTAGATCTCACTATTGTTAACACATCATATTACTTGGTGGTTAGACATACATGGGTGGGTTCTGTTCATTTTATTTTATTTTATTTTATTATAAAAAAGAATTCATTGGATTAAAGTGGTTTATTGAACAGATGGAGGGGACTGGGATTGGTCAATCTTAATCCACACCAGATAACAAAATCAGGTCTCAAAATCATCCTAATCTAGAAAAAAAAAAGCAAAAAAAAACCCATACCAACAGGTTTTTAGATAGAGATGATTTTAAAAATACCAATTTTTTCTTAATTTTTTTTATGTTTTTGTTCCTTTTTTAACATTATCTACACATAATTATCTTTATCAATTGTAATAACATTAATAAAAGAAAACAACTATGAAAATTCAAATAGTCCCGAGTTAAATTTTCATTGACAGATTATGATTGTTTTGTGAATATTTTATCCAATTAACCCTGATTGAAAACATAATATACTAAAAAAACCCTACAATGTGTTAAACTTGTGAAAAAACATATATAAATGACGATTTTACTATCTGCATAGAGTTTTATAATATATCCGAAGAGTTAAAATACTCATGTACATAAGAGTTTTCATATTTTTAACAAATTATAAAAGTTTTTAATTTACTATATTTTCAATTAGAATTAATAAAATATAATATTCAATTAAAAGTTGACTTGGAAGATTACTTGGATTTACACGGGTGTCTTGACTGTATTATAAAGAGTCTATTAGATTTCATGGATTTCATCATCATAAGATTATCGCTATTTCTATACTCTATATCATAAAGAGCGACACTACAACAAAAGTTTTCATCTAATGGGCTATTTGCAATTCTCCTATATTTATAAGCAGGTCACGGCCAAAACTTTTCATCTAATAAGACTATTTTCAGTTAGGCCTCTCAAGTCTCCTATATTTATAACCAGGTCCCTACACAAAATCGGTCAATTTTCTCCGCTACCTGGTTTATTTGCAGATAGTGCCCCACGTTCCTGATATTTACAATAAAATCCCTGACAAAGATCGGCTAATTTTGTCTTTTTGTGAGATATTTGAATTTCGGCCCTCAGTTTCAACCAGTTTTACAACCAGCCCCTATCTACGTTACAAAGAGATCCCTGATTCAGATGTCTAGATTTATAACAAGGTCCCTGATTTCAAAACACGACTTACCGTACTTCAAATCATATCCATAGTTTCTTTTTTGGACCATTAAGATACCTATAAAATTGTAAAATAAATATTTTAGTCTCATTATTTAAGCGCATAAAGTTATTTATAAGAAGTCTTTACTACTATTACAATTTTCACTTTTATATTTACAGTGATTATCATAAAATAAATTATTCCACAAATTTTTGTAAATCCTTTTTATTTCACGCAGGAAGTGTATCCACTTGATTCTTGTCTCTCTGTCTCTTCCTCCCTCTCCTTTTATAAATATTAAATAGAGGATTTGATTTTTAATACAAAAATTTAAATCAGTTTATTGATTATTAGGGTCATAAATATTATTGACTATTTATTATTAAAAATATTATAATATAATATATCTCAATAAAAAAAAATTTAGAGCAGAGGCCTGAACAATTTTAGATATTAGAATATTGGTTTTTTTAACTCATTCTTTATTAAAGTTTTTTAATTGCGTTATATTATTTTTGGAGAAGTGAAGCTTACAAAATCGTTTATGATGTTACCTGATAAAATCTTATTTTGCTTACCTATGAGCCTAAAATAATATATATGTATACACTTTCTTAATGTGGCTTATGAATTATGACGTTTCTTCACAATTTAGTTTTTAATATCAGAAATATCATCATTTAATTATACCTTGACACTTTGATATCATTATATATTTTAAAATCTAAAAAACATATATAAATTTTATTTGTCATTTAAAAATATATTTTATTTGCGCGCGCGTAAGCGCGTAAAACTAGTCCCTTAAAAAACGTGCCATGTACCAACGCGTCGCCCCTAACATCGGATCCGTCCACGACTTTGCTGACGTGGCGTTTTCAACCGCGGTAAACCCGTGATTGCCAACCTGTCTCGTCAAAGTCCGACTTCTGGTCTTCTAGACCAATCCAACTAACCCGTTAAAAAAAACCAAAAAAATAAAATAAAATTGACAAATCCATATAAAAACTTCTTAAAATCCATGTAACCTCGTATCTTTTACTAAAGTTCATATAAACCCCCTTAAAAACACCTATGTAAATTCAAATAGCTCCCCTTTGAGTTAAATTATCATTGACAAATAAAGAATATTTTATTTGATTAACCTTGACTGAAAAAATAATATAAGAAAAAAAACTCTTACAATATGTTAAAAATGTAAAAAATTATCTGTAAATGATGATTTCAACCCTCCAACTAAATTATAATAATTTATTCAGAATTATCAAATCATCATTTATTATAGGAATAATATTTCTCATCTGATAATAAAAATTTAATTCAAGGGTATATGGACTTATACCGGTGTTTTCAAGACAAAAGTAAGGGGATTATATTAATTTCGGACAGTTTAAAGGGGGTTATTTGAATTTTCCCAAAAAACAAACAAACTCGCCCGTATTAATAGGTCATACTAATCTCAATCAGTTCAAACGTGAAGTCGGTCTCTTCCAGTTTTCACATCGATATAAAACGCCGAATTCCTTCTCTCAAAAGGAAACCCAAAAAAATAATGAAAGCGTCTCCACTAATCTCCGCTTCAACTCATCTTCCCCTCTCAAGACCCCGAATCCGGAGCAACCTAAGCCGTCCGATCGGGAACCCCCAACCCCCGTGGACCCTCCACCCTCCGATCGCCCGGGGAAACCCCTTCCCTCGACGCGAGCCGCGGCTGCTGCTCCAGGTGAAGGAGAACCGGCAGGGGGTCCCGGCGACGACCCCGATTGGGCGGGCCGTGTCATCCCTGGCTGACATGTTGTGCGAGCTCCAGCGGTCCGGGCTCGGGGAGGGGACCGGGACCGTGGAGAGGGCGTTGGGGGAGACGAGGGAGTCGTGTTTCTGGATGTTCCGTAGTGTCTTCTCCGATTCGCCCAACATGGTTGTCTCGCTTTTGATGCTCCTCGCGGAGTGCATCGGGTCGTCGACGGATGAGAATCGGGAGATCCTGTGCAGGATGGCGGAGTACGAGAGGGTCATCGCGAAGGGGGAGAAGGGAAACTCTCTGATACTCTCGAACTACGCACAGTTCTTGTATCGATTCGCGGTCGATCTCCACAGGTGAACCACATTGATAACATTTTTTCTAATTTTCAATGTTTTAACAGTTTATTGAATCGATTTTTTAACCGTAATTCAGAACTGATAAAGGTTTAACCAATTCAATCAGTCAGTTGGGTGGGGTTTTAAAACACTGCTAATTTTCACAAGTGTTATCTATATAGGGCGGAGAGGTACTTCAAATTGGCGGTGCAGGCGGAGCCGGTGGACGCGGAAGCGATGAGCCGATACGCGGAGTTCCTGTGGAAGGAGAGGGGGGACTTGGAAGGAGCAGAGGAGATGTTTTTGGCGGCGGCGGACGCGGAGCCGGGAAGTCACTACCACACCGGAAACTATGCTAGTTTCCTGTGGCGGACCGGGGCGGAGGATACCTGCTATCCTCTCGACCCTCCTGAGCTGTGTAGAACTATCAGAACCACCACCCACACCTTTTAGTTCTACTGAAGCTGGAGATAAAGCTGCCCTAGTATATATGGAAGAGGAGACCATAAGGGGACCTTCTCATGACAGTGAACATAAGAGTTTATAAGGGATGCAATTTTGATCATTGTGAGTTCAAGGACATTCATTTGTCCTGCCAGAAGGTTGAACCAGATGACCAAGGCTTTTTTTTTTCGTTTTTCTTTATGAAACATAAAGATTATTAAGATGTACATACTTGAGAAAATATATTTACTAATGATAGTGAGAAACGAAACAATTGGGATCCTATAGGGTGTATTTTATGCATTAACATCTCTATCATCTCTTATTACCTTATCATTGTTTCGAGTTTCAACTATGGAATGGATCCCCTACTTGTGCTTGTTTTTGCTTGACTCAGATGATTCTCATTTCATCAAGTGAATAAGACCATGTGTAATGAATGACACTATATGATTAACCCAAGCAACCCACACAAGGTTGATTATTTGGCTAGAGCCTATTGTGTGCATCCATGGTTTTCCCAACAACTCATGATCATCTAGTACAAACTGGTTTATAAGTTCTTGTAATGTTGATTCAACCCACTAAGCCTGCTAAGCCAACATTAATATATGATGATCATGTGCCAGACATTAATGTTAGTGACTGCCAAGCTCTTCTCCCATGCTTACAAGAATAGGCTGAGATATTTGCAAATATACAATAAAACGCCATGCAATCGAGGGCAACAAAAATTCTAATATTGAAATGAGAAAGAAAAACTTATACAATATCCAGTGGGGTGGCACAACCGCACAATTTTCAAATATTTCTGTTGTGTTTTTCTTCTTCCAGGTAAAACTAAAAAGAGTGGGCAGTATAAAGCATGGGATTATGTACATCGTACACATAATTCTGAATGTCTGTGGAAAAGATGGTGTTCAGTTACCAGAAGACATGAATCCCCAGTCATATTCGCAGAGATCACATGGGGTTTTCCCTTCGTTATCCTTCGAATTGCAATCTGCGTTATGCTTGACAAGAAACTCAGCGATGGCCCCCCTCTCACACATCACGGCGTAATGCAGAGGGGTTTGACCTTCGTTGTCCTGTGCATTGGAGGAAAAATTTAAATGGGAAGTTATGGAAACATCGATGGTAGAATGAGAGGAACTTCATGCAAGCAATGATATTAAAGCACATGCGAAATAGGAAGTGAAATTTCATCATTACCATAGCATTTACATCTGCCTGCTTCCCAACAAGCAGCTCCACTATGTCTTGATGGCCACGATCTACTGCCCAATGCAATGGAGTCCTCCCTTCACTGTCTGCAATCATCCCAGAGACTCCAATATTACTAATGGGGAATGGAATAAAAATCGGACAAATCATTCAGAGAGATCTTCAAAAAGCATTTTATAGTTATTGATCTGAACAGAAAGCCTATGTAATATGTATCTTCTTTGGAGGCTGAAAATTTATGTCAGAAATCAACACACTTAGAACTGGTAAAGAAGTGGCAGTGTGTTTTCAACTGTTCCTATGTTATAAACTAGGCATCATTCATATTAGCAAATTACATACAAACAGATGTATCAAACAACTCAGTTTATAGGCAGTTGATCTGAACTGACACACGCTGCATAATGAAAGCTGAGTTTTATCATATATGTGCATGTGTCTGCAAAGATAACTCGTAAACCTAAGCCTATCTTGCAGATGTGACATTGAAGCAAGATATACAGTATGTGACCTATTAGGCGTCAACAACTAAGAAATATTACATAGATCAAATGCACTTCCAATATCTTCATAAGAGTGTGTAATGGCATTACATAGCATCAAGTTTACAAAATAATTTCCACGAGGTACATATAATCTCAGAAACAAGATGACAGATCAAACAATTAAGCCATTACTAACTGGTAGAGCATTACTGCAATAAAATTTTAAAAAATAAAATAAAACAACAGATCTTGTGTAGCAGTTCCAATCTTTTTCATTTTCAGTAAAATAATGAAGACAACAAGGAAAAACAAGAAAAATCCATCATATGACCAAAAGTGTTTTGCCTGCAGTTTAAGTTAATATTTTAATTAAATCAAGACAGACATACAATGACAAAACAAAAGAAAATTTAAGAACATGAGAAAATAAAAATGGGAACAGAATACCTGTATTAAATTAAATGCACAAAAAAAGAAACCAAAAATGGTATCCTTAGTAACTTCAAGAGTTAGTCAACTCAAGAAAAACTCATTTAGATTATAGCACAATAACAAAGCAATGACCACTACCAGGTTTTAGCGATTAGATCTGCTCTTGGAAATTATGTTTTCCCAACATCTGTTATTTAGAACATCTATCTTCTCTCAGCTTCCAAAAGATATGAATGTCCCCATTTACACCTAAAAGCTAAAATAAATTTCAAAGCTACTCCAAAAGGTGTTCCCAATTTGCAAATTGGAACACCCTTTGGGTTAAGTCGAATTTCCAGTGATAACCAGTTTCCAAAAGTGGATCCAGATCCTATATTGAGAACTAAATAATTTAGAATTGCTACTTTTAAAATGATTTGAAAAGTCAATCAAACACAAATTTCACAATTAAAAGCTTTGATGGTATATTTCAATACTGAAAAAAATCACATATTAAAATACTAACACATAAGTACGCAACAAGCTTTAGAAAAAATGCATTTTAAAATAAGTATTGGATTCAGGAAGCCCATATATACAAACTAGATGCACAATCAATTTTAGATCCATTACAAGACAACAGTATGAATATCTAAAACATATGTCACCAACTGCAATGATCATAGAGGAATTTTGGGAGATTAGCGACAGCTGTCATATATGATGCTAGGGGAACATATGATAAGGAAAAATCAATGCATTAAAAAAGAAGAATTGGTTTATAGGTAACAAACCCCTCAAGTTCACTGAAACCCCATTCTCCAAGTATGTAGCCAGATTATCCAGCTCTCCTTCTCTAGCAGAGGCGTGTATAGCATCCAGCTTTCTGGAAAGGACAAAAAAAAAGTAGTTAGTGAGGCTATCAATTAGACAAAGAAAGAATCCATTTCCTACGACTAATAAACTATTAATACTAAGCAAATACAGTATCATGCTGAAGACTATTATAATCAGCGTTTTGCAGGGCTTGGGCCCATAGCTCAGTGGTTGACACAATGGTTGACAAGAGAGTTTGCAACCAAGAGGTCATGTGTATTATGGTATTTTTTTAGAGGTCAGCTTTAAGAAGAATCATAGAAATTAGAAACAGAAAAATATTGAGCAACTTTGGAAATAATATGTACACCCAATAGCTTTATATCCGTAAGTATTTGAAGGAAAAGGGTAGAGATAAATTTTAGAAATGCTAGCATTACATAGACACTAATAAAAAAAATTTGTTCAGAGGAAATTGGATTACGTAAAAATCCCATAGAACAGGGAAGGAACCTGGAAACTCAAATCAATGTTAAAATTCTGAAGCTAAATTATATCAAGCAATGGGGATTAAGCCATTCTAGAGGCACGAAATAAAATGAATGGGCAAACAATGAAACTGGAAAATTGCAGAAGGAAACTGTTAAAGAATAAATCTCATAATTAATACGAAGCTGTCACTCAGAGAATTGTTTTTTGGTTGTTACTCAGAGAAATTTTAAGAATAGTATTTACAAAAAGAGAGATTTCAAGGTTTTCAAGGTCAAACATCAGGACTTCCAAAGAAGTCACAGATCACAGTACAACTCTCATCAAAACAAACTTGACTGGGTTGTGCTGATGGGATACCGTGCATTATGACTAAATTGCTTAAATTCCTGATAATACAACTCTGCATGGAAATCTTTAATCTTCTTGATACAATATATTATCTCATGATGAGTGTGCAATCATACCAATTAATTGGTTCATACAGCCAATAATCATGCATTTCAATTAAGCACACATAAAGAACCTTACAGGTCATCATCAGACTCTTCCTCATAGATGTGAGTGCTGAAAACTGGTCCCATCGGTCCCTTATCAGATGAACTGAATGCACCACTGTCTGTGTCTTTATTCTTCTGATGATCAACATGTAACTTACTTGTCATTTATGAGGCACAATGATGAACAAGGTAGAGTAAACATTCCTAATACAAGAATAGGACATAACCATAAATGTAGAACAGAGTTTTGAAAGCTCACAGTTGTGGAACCACTGGCCCAAGTTGGATATAACTCATTCACAATCATGATGTATTTCTCCATGGCCTCTTCTGGAGGCATAGCACCCAATTTCTGCCATGCATTCCTAAAATATGCCATCCAAATATGAGTAATTACATTCCTTCACCAGTTCACCATGAGCATTCTAATTAATCACTGGAAATGATTCTACGTTTAGATTAAGGTTGTGGAAGGGAAAAAAAAATTGAAACATAACAAGGACACAAAAATGTGACATAGATTTACCATATTCAAAGTAAAATTGACCAACATATTTTAATCAGAGAGAAAGATGTAACACAATTGAATCCGAGTCCCACAAACATAACAACAAATTATCACAGAAAGTGGCCGTTGACATTTGGCAAAATTTTCACTGCAAACACAAATTTTCATGAGGTATTGCATTCAGATACACAATGTGCTTGACTGTGAATTACGTGTCCTTGGTTTTAGTGGCATGTACACCAGAAAGATGTTCAAACTTGCAAATGAAAAATACCAAACTAGAAGATATTCCACAGTAGATCTCCCTTTTACTGTGGAACAGTATGTGGGCTTTCTTGTTGTGCTTTTCATGTTTCGCTCATTCCCATTAATTTAATCAAATGAGGCTGAATGCCTACCACTCTTGTCAATAAGAAAGAAAAAAAAACCATCTGTGTACATATTTTTTTTCCTTCAAAAACTGATATATAACAACTATCAGTTTAATGAGCACGTCCATCTGTGCCCATGAGCACGTCTATTTAATCGGATAATCAAAGTAGAAAACAAAATCCAGGAGGCCCAGTCCTGCTTAGAAACATGAGGAACATTTAGATGATACATATAACAACTGTTCCTAATCAGTATAATGCAAAGAAAAAAAAGCAAAAACCGTAGGAAAAGGGAAAAAAATTCAAGGGGTGATATGTCAATAACTTGGAGGCAAATATTTTCCTCACAAGAGAAACTGAGTCAGTTAGTCCTGCTCCTATTGTTATATGATATACCAGAGCCACCATTAAATCAAGACGTTAGCAGAAAGAATCAGGTACAAGCCAATTACACTTCAAAGACTCTATCCTCATCCTGCATCCACTGATCTATGTTTGCATGATCCATATAATATATTTGAAGTCATTTCCCCATTTTCCGTTAAGCATGATGCTATCTTATGTAGAAAATATAAGTCACACAAGTTAAACATTATCTTTCAATGTTCATTTGACACAATTATTAGTTTGTTGATATTCAATAGTATTTTGTTATTGTTGAATTGAACCTATCCACTATTTAAAACTACAAATCATAATTCTGATATCAACATCAACAATGGTTCATTCCTCAAGCAGTTAGTTGGAGTATTTGGTTGGCCTAGAATGAAAGTATCTTTCAAAACAAAAGAGCGTATGTGGAGAATACTTGGGCTCTTATTTTATACTGGCTCTGAGATTGGGTGTAGATGATCCTTAATGAAGAATATCCTTCATCTATTATGGGTTTTGATTGGTTCGTAAGTAGTTAATTTTTTGTATTCTTTTCAATTGGGAACCTGTTCATTTTTTTAATTTTCTTTATTTTATTCCTTTGTTTGGAAATCACTTGTCCCCTTTTGTTCGGCGGCTTTTAATAATAAAAGTTCTTATATCTTTTCAAAAGAAAAAAAAAACATCAATAATAGCAGGTTTCTCAACATCTGACATCAGCTTTGTAATCCACAATGTCATGATTTCCTGTCTGAAGGACTGCTTTCATTTCCTTACAACTAACTTCATCAGCTGTTCCTATCTAACTCAGTTCTCACCACTTTTTCCCAACACCTTCATTCCTAATCAACTATTACTTCTAGATGCAAACCATGCAATTAATTCCGAACTTGGCACATGTTCAGACCACCCATGCCTGCTATTTCATTTCCCATTCAAATTGCTCCAAACATTCCACTAACACAAATATCCAACTTAACCCTCATTTCTGACACAGACATCAGATTATACACAACTACTTAACATATAACAGTCTAACAGCTCAACAACCAGGTCCACATAGCATTACTTCCCAAGGGAGGTGATAAATGGGTTTCCTTTTAAGTTGCCCAATATTGATTGTTTACAAACTTAAAAGAGACCTAAGTCCACAAATCCAACAGGCTCAAATACCAGCCAGAGTGATTGAATGCCATATTCCTTCAAAAAATCCCTTTCCACAAATACATAGAGGGATTTCTTATATTTCCTAAATCAACTAGTGCGTTTGGTTGCGCGATTGCGCTGCGATTGCGATTACAGGAAGCTGCGTTTACAATCGCGCAACCAAACAGTTTTATAATCGCAGTTTTAAACCCAGCTATTGCAGGCAAATAGTGTCAAAAAGCTGCGATTTCAAAAAGCTGAGAAAGTGAGCTTCCTGCAGAATCAGATTTACAATCGCAGATTCCTGCAGAATCAGTTTTGCAATCGCGTAACCAAACGCACCAAGGACAAATGCCCAAAATTATGCTCACTAATCACATCTACTTAAACACTAAAACAAACAAAGTACAATAAATTGAAAAAAAAATTGATACCACTTTGCGCGAGCGGCCATCTTTAGGGGTGATGGCTGTGCCACAGTACACGGTCCTTCAGTAGCGATCTTGTAGAGCCCATACAGCTGCAGCTGCAATTCACTCGACACCTTCGGCGAAGACCGGTCAGCGGCCGTCGCTGCCACAAACACAGTAGCCGCACTAAACGCCTCATCGAGTTCCGTGCTCTCCACCCCCTCCCAGTCATCATCATCATCATCATCATCATCATCGCTATCTTGTCCTTCCCCTTCGATCTTCTTAGAAGCCAAGCCAGCCTCACCACCGGCGGCCGTCGACGACGGACCAGGGGGACCGGACGCCTCCTTGTCAGGGCCCGAGGAGTCCTCCTCGAACTCGCTCGGTGGGTCCTCTCCACGGACGATTCGGAGGTTCTCGCCTCTGAAGGAGACGACGGTCGAGATGAGCCTCGCGACGAGGAAGGAGAAGATGAGGCCTATCAGGACCGTCTGACCGAGCTCTTGCCAGTCTCCCATGGCAGATCGAGAAATCATGAAAAGAAAAAAAACGTAAAAAAATCCTACAAAACACCGAATCCAAGCAGCAACGACAGTCGAAGACCTACAAGTGAAGCTTTCGAGATCTCCCAAAAATTGGAGACTCGAAACCCTAGAAAAACCGACGGAAACCTTTTTTAAAAAAATCTGTAGAAATCGGAGAGGAAGAGAGAGTAAATAAAAGGGAAAGACAGGGCGCCGAAAGACTTGTTTTGGTTTTTCCGTGTTAGTATTTATATTTATATCGGAGAAATCTATACTTACTATTTCTAAAAGCATCAATCCTGAAAAAACATTCCGTTTCTATTTTTACCCTTATCAACTCTTGAAATTCCATCCCTGTCCCAAATGATATTTAGTTAGAGCTGGTCTATTAGCACCAACCCAAATTCTCTCCCCCCCAACCAACTTTTCCCACAAACCTCACTTAATAATAAACTCAAACCCACTACTATATAAAAACTAATCCACAACCCTTCTCATCCCACGCTCTCCTCCCCCATTTCACCCAAAAAAACATAAATCCCTCTCCTCTCCCTCCCTCTCTTCTCCTCTCCCAGCCCATTCTCTCCCTCCCTCTCCTCTCTTCTCACAGTTCAAGATGTCACCGCCCATTATCCCCGTGCACTGCCGGTAATCTGTTAGGAGCTGTATCATCATCCCCGCAAACTATATTGTGAGTAAACTATCACTCATTCTTCTTGAATAATTAAAACATCAATGTTATTGTTCATATCTTGTTTTTAGAGTTTAGGAAAACTAAAGTGTGGATTGAATGTCATGTAATTCCCAAAAAAGGGTTTTGGATAGTAATTAGGGTTTTTCATAGAAACTAATGGTTTACATTGAATTTGTTTGTGTTTAAGGTTCAATATATTGACTGAAAATTTAGTTATTCCATAAAAATAAAGTTTTGAGCTTTTCTTAGATGCCTAGGGTTATGTTTGAATTTGTTTGCGTTCAAGGTTCAATATGATGAGACAACAAGATATGACATACTTAATATAAATGTGTGGGCTACAAATGAGGATAAAGATAATTTTTTAGAGACATCTCAAATGAATTTTACTACTACAATCATGTGATTTATGGGCTGCAAATGAGACTAAATATAATTTTTTAAAGACATCTCAGTCCCATGGTGTGAATAATGATGAACACATTTATATCATAAAAATATTAATAACAATATCTAAATTCAAGGCCGGATGACCCTCCAAAGACACTCAAGAAAAAAGAAATGAACAAATTAAGAACATATTAAGCAACTGGTTAAAAGAGAAAGGTATGAAATGATGCACATCATACACACCTCTAGAGGCATAAGGGATTTTGGAATGACCCTGCAGAATAGATTAATACAATAGAAAATGAAAATGAGTAAATAAATAAAATGAATAATTAATAATAATATATGGTTTAATGTCCATAAGACGATTTAAATGCCAGGTGTTCTCATTATAAGAAGATTGAAAGGGAAAAGTTGTAAAATAAAGTAACCAAATGTGATTCTTACCCAAGAACATGAAAACCCCCATCATATACAATTTGAGATATTAAACTCATCAATCCCACACTCTCTCCACCATATACCAAATCAATCTTCCTATAAAAATGTCTGCTCACTTCCCATGTCATATCAATTCATTTTTGGATGACCATACACTTGGTGGTAGATGGGATTTCTAAACTTCTGTTTTGCATATTTAATTTGTTTTTTTGTTGAGATACTGGAAAAGTATCAACATAAGGTGGTGGACACATTGAAACACTACCTTCCTACCCCAGCATAGAGAAAGCGGCCCCATATGTCTTGGTTAAAAGGGCATTGAATTAGGAGCCAACCAATGAACTACTCTACACCATCACAAGTCACCAATGACATTTAATCGTCCTCTATGCAGTATTATTTCTTTTTTATGTCTAAAAATAAAGCACTTTTTTTTTGGTGATGTCAAATAACATTTTGACTATATCAGTGTATATCAACATCAATGACAATGCAAATTATATGTTAATAAATTGTTGTGTTTGTCAATACTGCATGTTTTTTTTCTTTCATCAACATCTTTTTCCTTTATATTTAATAGCACAAGAAAGAACACCAATGTTAAGTCCTTGTAATCATGGTAGTGAGTTCTGACTAGTGAACCATTTCTTGTTTGCAGTATGGCTCCCAGGAAACGCATTCCTCAAACAGCCTCCAACCACAGATGTAGATCTGAGAGGTTGGTGAAAGAGGCTCCGTCAACCGCAGTGGTTCCATATGTCGAGGATGACGTTGTGGACGATCCATCAAGCCCCGAGGAAGAGATTGAGAAGGTGGCAGAGAGACATGGCAGAGAGACATTCACCGACAGTTGTTGACTCAGACATAGAAGATGACAGTGTGCATTGCCGTGTATTTGTCTGTTAACAACATTCACATATTTTGATTTTTGAACAACGTGTAGTTGTCAATGATGTATTATATTTTATCTTTTGAACAATGTGTAGTTGTCAAAAAGCTATTAATGTGGATGTGCTGAATATGTAATTAGGATATGTGAATGTTGAATATCGAAGACTGTTATGTTACTTTTAAAAGATTGCATTTGGAAAAGTGTTGGATGATACACCTTAGGTCACACTAGACTCCCCAGTATGATATAATTTGTGTCAAACCGAACACATTTTCATTATTCAAAGTGTGTCACGCCGGTTTTAAAATAGTGTAGTTGAAAAGTGTTGTGTGACACACCTTGGGTCACACTACACCCCCTAGTATGACTATGTTTGTGTCAAACTGAACAATTTTCTGTGATTGAAGGTGTGTCGCGTCAGTTTTAAAATAGTGTAGTTGAAAAGTACTGTGTGACACACCTTGGATCACAGTAGACACCCCAATATGACTAGGTTTGTGTCAAACCGAACAACTTTCAGTGACCCAAGGTGTATCGCGCCAGTTTTAAAATAGTACTGTAGGTGAAAAGTGTTATGTGACACACCTTGGGTCACAGTGGACACCCCAGTATAACTAGGTTTGTGTCAAACCGAACAACTTTTAGTGACCTAATGTGTGTCGCGTCAGTTTTAAAATAGTGTAGGTGAAAAGAGTTATGTGACACACCTTGGGTCACAGTGGACACTCCAGTATGACTGGATTTGTGTCAAATAGAACAACTTCCTGTGACCCAAGGTGTCACGCTAGTTTTAAAATATTATAGTTGGAAAGTACTGTGTGACACACCTTGGGTCACGGTTGACACCCCAGTATGACTGGGTTTGTGTCAAACCGAACAATTTCCCATGACCCAAGGTGTGTCGCGCCCGTTATAAAATGAAATACAAGTTAACCACTTCTAGACATACAAGAAGTTCACATTGCAATACACACAACAGGATAATATATTCAACATTTTACATCATTAGAACTTTACATTTAGCACATTGATATGATAGTATTATATTTTACACTATACTAGCATGTACATTGCTCTACACATATTCATCGATTTGGCTTTACAAAATGAATTGGTACCTATGCGGCCTTGTGAGATTTACAAAAAATTATTAACCTCACACATTGCTTCTGTTATGTGCAAAATATGCAAAAAAATGCCAACATAACACTAGAAGAAATCTAATTGAGATCAATGATGTCAACCAAGACTATGTCGGTGCCTACCAGACTCCGAAATCGATCCATTCGACTCATATAAGATAAAACCCTGCTGCTTGTATGAAACCGAACAAAATGAATCGGTACCAATACAATATCACCGATACAGTTGGACGCAGAAGGTGTATGATCATCCGACGAACCTCTCGAGCGGACCCGTCGCGGTCGACTTCCTTTGAAATAGAGGGAAGAGGAGAATAATTTATGGAGGGAAAGAGAGTGTATATATTTTGATGTGGTAGAGGTGGGGAGAGAACTTTTATTAGAAAAGGTTGGTGGGATAGGCTGGTTGGGGGGATCAATGCCTTAAATAAAAACCAATTTTAGTTGTTCTAAATTTTTATTAGGTTGGGGGGAAAAGATTATTGGTGGGTGGTAATAGACGGGCTCATTTAGTTATTATCAGATTTAAAACCAAGTGAAAAAAAAAAATTTCAGATGTAATCCATCCGATTCGACTCCTCAAGCAAACCGACGCGACCGACCCTTCGAATTCGACCCTCCCTCTACCTCCCCTCATCCATCCGACTGCCCTAACCCGGCCCCCTCATCTCCTGTCCTCTGCCTCATGATTTCCATACCTACTTTGCCCCCTCCTCCTCTGGTAGCAGCTCCACCAGGACGTCGGCTTCAGACTCTCCACGCCTCTTGGCGACGACGACAAATGGTACATGCTTATTGATGACTGCCACTGTAAACTTACGTGAGATCTGCAATTCTTTTTTTCCAGTGGTGCAGAGGATGTGGCATTGATTGAATATGCCAGGCTTACTGGCAGGCCCTTCAGGGTGTTTAGTCTTGATACGGGGAGGTTGAATCCCAAGACATACAGATTCTTCGATGCTGTTGAGAAGCACTACGACATACACATCGAGTACATGTTTCCTGATTCTGTGGAGGTTCAGGCGCTCATCAGGAGCAAAGGGTTGTTCTCGTTCTATGAGGATGGCCACCAGGAGTGCTGCCGAGTGAGGAAGGTCCGGCCTTTGAGGAGGGCTCTCAAGGGCCTCCAGGCATGGATCACGGGTCAACGCAAAGATCAATCTCCCGGTACCAGGGCCCATGTCCCGATTGTTCAGGTATTATTATCCCTTACTCTCACTCTTTCATTTTGGGTAATATTGATCATATTATATATGGTGGGATGAAATTTTTGGAGTTGATGATGAATCAGTTGTCCTAAAATGATTCACGAATTGTGTTGAATAATAATATGTAGGTGGACCCTTCATTTGAAGGAATGGATGGAGGGGCAGGAAGCTTGGTGAAGTGGAACCCACTGGCAAATGTTGAAGGACAGGAGGTCTGGAATTTCCTTCACACCATGAATGTTCCGATCAATTCATTGCATTCATAGGTAAACAAATCAGTGTATTTTGCATTATGATTAAATCTGGTCCAGTTGTGATCTATTTATCTAAGGGTTATGCCCTGTTTGAGATCAAACTGATTCTACTTCAGCAAAATTAGTTTTCAGATAATTGTTTCCATTAATAAATTCTAATGGGATTTATTAAAATTCCTTTTGGGTTTGAATTTTGGTTCTTGTATGTTAAAAGTCAACAAAAATAACTTTTTATGAAAAATGATTGAGAGAAATTTTAGTGAAAAAACTGGTTGTGAGACTATGTTATGAAAATACTATTTTTGAAACATAGTTTCAATTGAGACTTAGAGCCCTGTTTGGAACCAATTTCCAGTTGAATTTTGCTTTTGCAACATTAGTTTTTAGATATCCAAACAGGTATTTTAATTTCACATTTGGTTTCAGATCTTTATATTCATGTTTTAAATGCCAACAATACAGAAAAATCTGGTCGAAAATAAGTTTTCTAGAATCGATGATTAATTAGTTAGTATCTCATCAATTCTGACATGAGAAATTGTATTTCTTGAAAGAAGATTATTGCATTTCTATTCTTATACTCTGATTGAACAGTTTATGACAGTGATTCAACTGATACAAAAATTAACACATTGTTTACTGGTCAACATTAACTTTGTTTACCATTTCAGAATTATTGTACATGTGCATGTTGTTCATATAATCTTAAGTTTCCCAAAGGGAATATCAGTATCTGTTCTTTGTATTTATGATGAAGTTATTCATTAGCTGTTTTTGGTTGTTTAGCTTTTCTGACCAACTTCCATTTGTTTTTACTAGGTTGTGTTGGTGGCTGTGATGAGACTCTTACAGAATTGATTGAAATTTGTGGAACAGGTTCTTGCAACCAGTCTAGCATACCAGGTAGTTATTAACTTTTACATATTATATGTCTATTACATAATGAATACAATAGCATGCTCGAGCTTTTCTAGACTCTCATATGCTCATTTACACAATTTGTCAAGTTGTGGAACATATCTAAATAAGGCAGTTGACATTGGTCATATTGGCCAAACAACAGAATGTGTGCTCAAGTGCTTCCTACATAGTCACAGTGTTATATTATTACTCATATTTGATATAACATTCCAATCTTGATGACCATCGGTTGTTTAACACCTGAGGTTTGCAAAAGTTAAAGTGTTATGCATCATTTTTATATGATAGGGAGAATAAAGGAGAGACCCCCCTTTTGAAATCCTTTCTCAGATTCTGATGTCAGATTTAATTTCCCCCTTAATTGAGATAATTACCTAAGTAAATCTTTTATTTGTGTGTGGTAATTCTATTGCTTTCTTGATTCTCTCATCTCTAATGCTGGTTCTATTATCTAACTTGGAGACCTTATAAAATGTCCTCAAATCCCAAATGAGTAAGCAATTCTCTGGGAACAACAAATAGTCTCATTCAATTACTGATTAGGGACCTCCTGTGTGGGGGCATGGAGTATTAGTTTCCAGAATGGCATATTAGTTTTTCCATAGGGTGTGGGTCCATGAGTTGGAACCTGGTAGATACCTCTTCTACTTAGACGACATTTGGTGTTGCCCTTTTAGTTTTATCTCTTTGATTGTTTGTATTGAGATTTCGTTCTTAATATATTAAGACATATGCCTACCATTCCAGTAAAAAAAATTTACTAATTATCATTCTATAGTATCACTCGTAGATATTTATTTTTTTTCTATAAAATTGTTAGTTATTTTTTGCTGAAATTCTAGCAGAGTAATTTTGGTCAAGAATTTATGAGACTGCATGAATGGCAATGACCTTTTATTTCATTTTGTCTATCAGGAAGAGGACAAAGATTTGCCAAAAATTCAAGTAATTCTCAAAGAAGAAACACAAGGCCTGCCTGTGTGCTCTGTAGGCAAATGGGGTATTCTTCAAATGATTGTCCCTTTCAAGGTCCCAATGTACAGGTTGTTCGTCCTGCAAGACCTGTGGATTCTCAAAATGGTAAAGATAATTGGAACTACCTAACTCCTCTTTATGCAAATAATTGCATGCTGAAGTATGGAATCTGAAACTTTCCTTTCCTTCATATGCCATGACAATGAGATAAAATAACTATGCTTATTGTTATTGTAAGACAATTATGATTAGCGTTATTCTACACAAGTAGAAAATATGTGTCTTCGGTATGCTCTAAGTTAGGCAATCCGTTTCCATGAAGTTCAAGTCACGCATGTCCCTGCATGCAGAACATGCATATTTAGAGGGACAGAGTGTTTATGCATACATAAATCACCCCATTTTAATATTCAATGGCTTCTTTAATGGTATTGAATATTAGTTTTTAATCATTTTCCCCTGTTTCCCCCTGTAACAGTCCATTTTTAGTATTATAGATGTGTTGAATGTACTCTGATAGATCAAATTTGGTGAACCACGGGGGAATCAAATCCAGTGCACCTATGAGGAGCCATGTGTTATGCGAACTACTAATACAGCTACAAATAGAGGCCGGAAGTTCTATTCCTGCCAATCATGGGAATGCAATTTCTTTGTGTACGTGAAAATATAGATTACTTACCAATCGGAAAAAAAATATAGACTTCTCATAATCTATTTAATCGTCTAATATGTGCCTCTTGAGGTTTTGACTCTTCCTATATCCATGCTTAAGCCACCGCATTGTGCATCCTAGACTTACATGGTCTGGGCATCCAGATATCTAACGTGTTAAAATTTGCATTCATTTTTTTAGTTTGCACATATATATTTGTAGCACATGATGCTAAAAAAAGCCCGTAAACATAGATTCTTTTTAATATGCTTAATTATATGACACGTTTTCATATGTTTCTGCTAAATCAGTTGAGTCAGCATGTTATTCACGGGTGATCACTTCATTTCAAAATCATGCATGTTTTATAATTCTAGGCTTCTTGTTGATTTTTGTGACACAGCATTGTCTTATGTGTAATTGACTTCACCCTTTATACTCAATTAATGAATTCACAGGTAGTTTCGGTTATTGTCACAGTGGGGTTGAACATTAGAAATAACCTTTCTTGAAGATTTTACTGTATTCAAGTATTGATAAAAACCTTTTCCAACACTTTTATCATAATTTATTGAATCATGTTGTTTTCTAATCATAACAGAGTCATTGCATTCATTTGTGTGTCCGCTATATGTTCATCTGTAATATTGAATTTGATTTGTTTTCTGTCATGTGCAGGAATTATATTTCATTGCCACAAAACTGAAGGACTTTGTTTAAAGAGAAAGCTATAGCAAAAACTTTAGATAATAGAATGGAGCTTGGTTTACATTTTCTTTCCATTGAGACAGACATCTATATCATCAAGCATCATTAAAAAAATTTCTAGAGTTGGGATTATTTTGTAAAAATTGGTTCTTGTTGATGTTATGTGTCGTACTATGGGTTTTATTTATAAGATCCAGTTTTGTGCACTTTACTTGTGTATCGATTAATTGGCCTCTATACTCCCAACATCATATTATTATTAGAAGTATGTTGGGGACAATAGTTGGATAAACTATTTTGATTTTTCAAAAATAGTAAACACCATCAATGATGCATATAGTTTTATAAAAAATGCAAGCACTTTCTGTTCATTTCTAATTAAACATGTTCCATCATTTTCTATGTTTTTAACCATTACTTTAATTGTCCCCTCTTTTACTAATCTTCCAATTTTTTTTAAAATTTCTAATTTAACATAATTATATGTTCTTCTGACATTTTAATTTTTTATTCTCATTTATAATTAGACTGTATATGAATGTATTGTCTTTTTTAAGTTTTATTTATATTTACAATATTCATTTTATAAAATAAAATCTAATAATTGTACTGGTGTCAAAAAAAATTCTCACTATCAATCTAATATTTAATTATTTATAAATCAATTATCCAAATGATTACACATGTATTATATTTTAATTAAAACAATTCATGTGCAACGCACATGTGTTTCAACTAGTAAATTAAAGGTAGCACGATTAAAGTCGGTCGCAGTTAATACTACGAAGAGAAGAGATATGCTTCGTATAGTTGTTAATCAGGTACACGTGTTTACACACGTATTGACAATAAATAATTGCGTAGTCTGGTTTGATGTAATAAAAATGTATTTAATAAAATAATGTTTGCAATCTCCAGCCTTGAAAGCAAGTAAATTAATTAATATAAATAAACATATACTTGGTCTAGAAAATACAAATTGGTTCATCCCACTTGCAGAAACCTTGTTTGAATTATTGTGAGTATGTACATTTAAATGTAGTTTCATATAAGATTGGTAATTATCTCCGTTTTTTTTTTCTTCTGTTTTTGGATATTTTCTTTGTTCTTGGTCCCGATTTTTTTGTTATTTGTTTATATTATCCAAATTTTTTAGTAATTCAGTTATTTGGTTGGTAAATAGACAAAATAATAGATAAGAACAAATCTCATGATTTAAGGAATTTTTGTTTTTATTAATTTTTTTCAACAAGTAATGGATAAGAACAAATCTCATAAATTTTTACTGCTTTTATTGCTTTTTTTAATGGATTTTATATTTAAATTTGTTTTATTTTTAATTTTTATTTATGCTCTTTTCTTTTTTTTCAAAAAATTATTTAAAATTATTTTTTTAGTTATTTTTTTTTCACTATTTTATTTGATTTTTTAATTAAGATTTGATTTTTTTTATCAATCTATCATGTACAATTTTTTCTTGTAATTAAAACTTTATATAAAATGTATTGGGCCTTCTTATGAGTTTGTCTAGAGTGCTATGACTAATATGAGGGCCACTGCATACTGATGACATGTATTGTGTACACGTGGCATGTCACTAATGTTATAAAATCTAGGATTTTTTTAAAGTCCAATAAACTAAATGATTTAGTGATCGATCCCTCACTTCTTTATATTTCAATTTAAGTCTCCAGATTTAAACGATATGTTTTTTTTAGTTCTTTCGAAAGATTAAAAAGAAAACCAAATAATTTAAGGATAGATCCCTCTCAGTCCTAGGGACTAATAAAAAATATATCCTTCAAATTTAAAGATTTAAACTGAAATATAAGAAAATAAAAGATCGATCACTAAATTATATAGTTTACAGGAACTAAAAATATAAAAAAAACCCTTAAAATCTAATGAGTTTTATAGTGTTAAACTGGACTACCAGATGGATAAGGACTCAACACGAGCTAGACATACTGAGAGGTCGAGAGGAAACGATCCAGTGACCTAGCTATTTATTCCGGTGATGGAGGGACAAAGGGACAACCAGATCTTGTAAGGGACCAAGGAGAATCAACTGAGGATTATTTTATTCGGGCAAATTGAACAAAAAAAAGGAAGAAAAGAGTGATGAACATAGAGGCACACGTATGCATGACTCTCACGTGCATGCGCTATTTTCCGTTGCAGTGTGTGTATTATTATATAGTTTTGTAAAATTAAACGGTATCGTGTATGGGCTCTGCCCACCGTTTCATCCTAGTCTTTGTCATCTTGTCTGAGCCCAGGTACCAAAAAACCAAAAAAATGTAAAACTTGAGGCAGCGCAGGACGATTATTTAACGAGCTAGGCGAGTTTTAAAGAATATGTTTAATTTATTGAAACAAGATTATTCTTTCATTATATGTTGGCTTCAAATTCATTTTTGTGACTCGAGACCAAATCAAGAAATAGATGGTGGAATTATGTTCAGCGCCGTTTGGATACGGAGTTTAGATATATTTTGTGTTTAAAAATTTAAAAATTCTCAAACTCATATATAAATACATTTTCAGTTTTTAACTTTTCAAACCATCATTTTTTTTAGCCAAAACAATCTTGTGGTTCAAAAGCTAATGAAACAATGATTTTTAAAAAAATTGGATTTAAAACATAAGATTATAAGAATCTTAGCATTTCAACCACATATCTAAACACAGTCTTGAATCATAAAAATAATATTTGTTTAGTGTAGATATACTGCAATAAATATATATTGATAAGATAGAATAAGCGTGAGTCGTATCCAAATAATGCAGGTATTATTTATTCATGATTCAAAACTATATTTATATTCTAAAGACAAATAGTTAAAGACAAAAGTTTATCAAACTAGATAAAAATCTATCTATTATATTAACAAAAAATTGTTTGAGTTTTATAGTGTGTCATTTCCTGCCTAACATTTTCATTTTTAATTTTACTTTTAATTATTTATAATATTTGATTTTATATTAGGATAAGAATGGAAAAAATATATTTATATGTCTGGATATATATAAGGGTTTTTTAGTTTTCAGTTTCTGTAAACATATCAATTTAGGGATCGATCTCTCACTTTTTCATATTTTGGTTTTAGTCCATATATTTAAATGATATGTTTATTTTTAGTCTCTCAGATAGACTAAAAAAAAATCAAATAATTTAAGGACAAGTCTCTCCCAAGGACTAAAAAGGAACATATTCTTTAAATATGAGGATTTAAACCAAAATATGAAGAAGTGAATGATCTATCACTAAATCTTATGGTTTATGGGGACTTAAAAATAAAAAAAACCCTATATATAAATTGAATCATATATTCATATCTACTACATTCACCAAATCTCAATATTTTTAATTGTTTTTTGCTTTATACCCCTTGTGGAGGTGAAATAATCCTCTAGCTGATTGGGCCGGAATCAAGTTTGATTTGACCTTTGTTGAAGTAGATCCAGGAAGAAGTGGTGATTCGTGCTCCATAATCAATCGAAGCTCTTCATTTTCTCTCATCCGATTGCTCGATCTTATACCAGTGTAGTGTCAACTAATGAACCTCCGACACTCAAGTCAATTCAAGATTCAAGAATTAAGAATTTAAACTCAGTGAGATTTTTAGAAAAGATGCGTGTACCTTTCAGAGGGGGATACCCCCTTACTAATAGGTAGAGGTCGCGTGTCAAGCATGCTAGGTTGACGGGAGGGAATCTTTCACGTGATCCAATAATCGATTGACACGTAAACTAATGGTTCTCTTTTTTACTAAGTCAACTGATGGCATATTGGCATGAGCTGTCTCCAGCTGGTTCGTTCCGACTGACATGTCGAAGTACTCTTATGGGCTTACTCATAATTTCACTAGGGTTATCGAATACACATGGCACCAGTCTCCTTCCTCCTTACTTGCTAGTCAAATTCGATCCTTAGTAAAAAAGACTCAACATTGCGGGTTTTCATCCTCGATCATTTGGAGTCTACCGAAGGTCTAACCCAAGGTGACAGCTTGACTTTGAGGTGAATGCTTACTGCTGAGATGACTGTTTATGCTGAGGTGGACTTTATCCATACTTAGCATAACTTTCTCTTATTCCTGACCAATTCCGATGTTCTTATTCTCTATTCAATCAAGATAGATTTTATCCTTTACACCCGTAAAAAAATCACATTTTGAAAAATTATCTTTGATGATTTGTTATTTATAACAATATGCCTAAAAAAGGTTTACATATATCCATGATAGTTTTAGAGTTTCAAAATGAAGGATTTTGACAATATAGGGTTGACTGAGAGGTATATATGCAAAAAACACTTATTTTCAAGTGTAATATATCTCTTTTATTTGTAATTTTATAATAATTATTAAAAACTTTATTATATTATTTATGTATATATAACATGATACATTACATCGTATATAAATGAATTCAAAAAACTGAGGGTGTTGGTTCAGTATAGTTTTTAAAATGTTTTTTCATTCACACGCACATTGTGCGTGGATGAGAAAACTCATATCAACTAATGAAAAAAGTTATTAATCTCTTTATGCATGTGTATAGCTCTCCACAAATCAAATGGAAATAAAAAAACAAAAAATGAAATACTACATACTATTTTCTTGAGTATCAATGTCATCAAACAATTTAATTTGGTCAACAATTAAAAGTAAATGTTATCCTATTTAAATTTATTATGATCTATGAATTTTTCACAACTATGTGAACAGCTCCAAGAATCACCGTATAAAACAACCCATAAAGCACAAAATACTGCCACAACAACCCACCGAAAAAGAAGAAGAAGAAGAGAGCACAGTTTCAATAGCATTGGTACATAAAACACAAAATGGTTGATGGAGATGATGATGTATCAACTTTTAATGGGATCTATATCATATTCTAAAGTACTCGTATAAATTTGCATATTTTTGCAACTTTAGTCTATCATTTCTGACACTTCCAGCCCCACACCTTCACTAATACTTGCATCCACCATAACCTGGAAGAAAAAAAAAAAATCAATTAAATTCAACATGAGTTGTATTTAGATGTGATGTTTTTAAAATCTTATGTTTCAAACTCAACTTTTAAAAAATGTTGTTTTAAAGAAATACGGTGGTTTGAAAAGTTAAACACTGAAAATATGTTTAGATATGATTTTGAAAACTTTTAGTTTTTTAAATTTAAATACAGAATCTACTTAAACTCAGATCCAAACGGATCCATAAACAAACATGAAAAAGTTGGTGGCAATTGTGTAATTACTAGGATCAACGCCAGTGAGGACCCCGTGTGTTTAAAGTCACAGTCGAACGGATTCCGGCCATTGGATCGATAGTACTCGTTCATTGCGTACCCCGCATGGGCTCGCACATTGTTTGGAAAGAAGCACCCCCCCCCTAGCCTGTATTGGCAGACAATTGAGGCCCAACCCGCACACGTAGTCGATGCTTGCTTGCAGCGCGTTGAGCCCCACGTGTGTCCTCGCCATGCACCATTGCATCTCCTCCGTAGGATTCAACGGCTCCGACATCCTAGGCGTCCCGCTTTGCTATATTGAATAACATCAAGTTTCATCAGTCTCACATAAATAATAACATTTATTTATAGTTTCAATTTTTCAACACTATTTGTAATGCTTTTGTATGTTTTTGTACCCTAATAAATTTATTAATACTCATAATTATCTTGAACAATTACCTTTTCTCCTAATATTATAAATAATTTTTTAAAATAAAATTTATATAGAGATTATCTAAGAACTTAATTAAAATTAATGGAAAAAGAATCCATATCACATATTCATCAGAACTCATTAAACTTCCCAAAATTAATAGATTTAATACACAAAGATAACTATAATTATCAACCAATTTGTATTTTCAATCTAATTTAATTTCTTTTAATTTTTATATTCGTGGGCTGTACTTAAGGACTTATTAAAACATCATGTTATTTGGTGATTTATGAAGATTAAAGAGGTTTGACTATGGAGTTTTTTTTTTTATTTTAGTGATTTTTTTTTTGATATCGGAGAGACCCCGTAGCTGATCTTACGATCGAGCTGGAAAGATTACCTCTACTTGTTTGTCTCGGTGCCACGTTAAAAAGCAGAATAGCTAATTTTTTAGAGATTCATTAACATACTAATTATTTTAAAAGTGAAAACTTGTTTAAATTGACCAGAAGGACCCCATGTATACACTTACACTGGTCCTTAGCAAGCCAACGTCGTACACCGGTGTCAAGTCCGCCCTAAAGAGTCCAAAATTCCTCTCTGACACCGGCCCGGGCTTCAAATCCTCATTGAAGAGCGCGAACACGTACGTCTCAAACGTCCGGTTCGGCATCAACGGCGTCCCAACCCCAGACATCACATGCCGAATGAGGTTCCGATTGTACTCCGCTGCGTTATCCACATCCACGCCGACCTGCCACGGCTCCCCGATCGAAGGCCACCCGGTCTCGGCGATCACAATCTCAACATCCCCAAACCCCAACCCACCCAACGCGGAATACACCGCGTCGAGCTGCGCGTCCAACATGTTCGCGTACGCGAGCCCCGTGAACCGGTCACGCGCGCCGAAGTTGGGGCGAAACAGAGCAAAATCGAGCGTGTCTTCGGTGAAGCCGAAGAAGGGGTACGCGTTCACCATGAACGGCCGCGCCCGTCACTCTCAGGAAGCTCAGGAGCGGTTTCAGGACTGCCTCGTCGTAGCCCTCCCTGAAACTAAGTCTGTCAGTTATCTGAAAAAAATCAGTATCTGAAAATTCGAATCCGTAATTGTATTCGATCCAAATCCGTATATGTATTAAGAGAATATTTTGGATTGGACACGAATATGATGTTATCCCATCCAAAAAATATATGTATCTGAAATTTATTTTTTATTACTATTTATTATATTAATATTTTTATATTTTTAGGATTAATATGAGTTTTTTTTATTATACTTTAAATCATATAACATACTTATATTTTTTACAAATTTATGTTTTATATTAGGTGATTATTAGACTTTTTTTACATATTTTATATATCGGATACATGTATTTAATTTAAATATCTATAAAAGATCATATACATATTTTTTCAAAAGTCTAGTTCGGATTGTGGATGTACCCCCATTTGATTCGTATCTGCTCCGTTGACGGATTTACCTGAAATGGCCCGTGGAGGGGGGATCAGATGCGGAGAGGATGCCGAGCGAGTGAGGAGTGGAGACTTGGACGCGGTGCGCGAGGGAGGATGCGGAGAGCGCGATGTGGAGGTTCTGCATGCTGGGGACTAGGGAGGAGATGAGGGTCTTGTTGGAGGTGGAGAGGACTTCGTTGCCGAGGAGGACGCGGACGATGTTGGTGGTGAGGGCATGAGGGAGGAGGTTTTGGCGGACCCAATTGTGGGCGGAGGTGAGGTTGGTGAGGATGGGGATTAGGTGGTTGGGGACGGAGACGGTGACCGCGATGGGGGAGTGGGCGAAGGCGCGGAGAATGGCGGGGTTGGAGTCAAAGTGCTTGACGTGGAGGAATTTGGCTACTGTTTCGGGTGGGGGGAGGTTGTTTGCGATCGTTCCTTAGTTGATGCCAATACCTGTCAGTGATATATTGCATCAATTATAATAAGATTGAGAAACTGATGTATGTCACTCACTTTACATATTTAATATGTGGGTTTAATAAGAAATGATGGAATTGATTTTCATATGATTAACACTTGGTTACATTGTGTATTTGTGACATTAACGAGATATTTAAAATTTTGGATCCCATTAAACACCGATTAAATGAAGAATGTGGGTGAGTAGGAGAAATAAAATGCTCAATATGATTTTAAGAAACAAATTAATGAAAAACATGGGAATCAAGTTAGATTTAGTTTAAACATGTTTTTTTTTTCTAAAAGTAAAATTAAATTCAAATCGAAATAAACAATTTATTAATTTTCAATGCATAAACCCAAATGAACCAAATAAATATGAACCCAATATTGAAAAAATCGGTTTGGATCTACTCAGGTTTAACTGACCTGAGTTGCACTTTGATATAAAAATAACATAGTTGTAACACATAAATATTTGTTTGGGTTTGGTTTGATTGACCCTGGTTGCACCTCTAATTGCATCTATTAGCATTATAAACGTAACTAACATTGTTGTAACAGAATGTACTTGAATATGGATGTAATAAAACAAAATCAACATAAGTTTGAGATGGAAAAAATCCCTCCTAGTGAATAACAATGAAAGGCACATACATTGGATGCTGGAGATGGAGAGGAGAATGGAAAGAGTGGCAATGGCTGCGACGGTAGGTTGAACGTGGACCTTCCCCATGACTGGCATTTTTGCATCAAGAATGTGAGAGAGGATGGATTGTGAAGAGTGAAAAGAAAAGATTCAGCACACACTCAAGAGGTTCCTTGCTTGAAATGGTTCCTTGCTTGGAGCTTTTGATTCCCAACTCTAGCTCTAGGCATCTATCTACAGTACCTTCTCTATCACATTCTTTAGCATCTTCTTTTTGAGTCTGTTCATTGGGTGATGTCCTGTGCCTCCCTTAAAAATAAAATAAAATAAAATAAATAATAATAATAACCACGTTCTCTTTATTTTAAGTGAATTTTTTAGCTGGATTTTTTTTTAATTGAAGCTCGAAAAAAATTATTATTTAAAGAGAATATTCTACAAGTTACTAACAGCCCAAGAGAATGCAACTCTTTTTCTTTTTAACTCCTTTTCCTGTAAATAAACAAATAAAATAGTAAATTATATAACACATATTTCCAAATTGCGGAAAATATCGACTTTGTTTTTGTTGTAAAAAAACAAAAATTCGAAATGCGCATCCAGGGAATCGAACCCTGGTCAGTACCGTGGGAGGGTTCTATGATACCACTACACCAGATGCGCTTGTTTGATGATAACAAAATTCAACAATTTATAACACTCACATAATTATGCCTAGTTCTTTCTCTGGATTAGGTAATATCACGCATTCAATTGCCTTGCTTCTTTTTTTTTTTTTGAGAAGTAATATCATTGCATTGAAAACAGACATGGTGCAAGCCGGTTTGTGTGCACGAGCGAAGAAAAACTGACTTTAATGCTCCAAGGACTCGCTTATGCAAGAGAAACCTATATGTCAATTTTTTTTTTTTAATTCTTTAATCAAATCTTATTATCTTTTATCCCAAACACATCCACAGTCAAGAAAACAATAAAAATTTATTTTTATATTTTTTAACTAGAATAATTAAAAACATAACCAAATAGAGAATGACTTATTCTTTATTTATACTTATCTATCACATAATAGTTTATATCACCAACCAAATGGGGGCAAGGTTCCAGAACTACCCAGATCAGATACAAATTCAGGTTGAATTCCACTTACTATCATTATTCTTTTTTTTATTTTTAATGAGATCATGCACTGTTATTATCTACAAGAGAAATATATATGAATAATCATGTTAGAAGGTATGTGCCAAAAAAACCTGGTGTCATTCAACAAGAGTGCAGAACAATTGAACTACTATTGCTTCCCATCAAGAAGATCAATGTAATCTGTTATATTCCAAATTCTGTGCATGGTCAACTTACAATAAGCTGAACAATGCTAGGCATACATCCAGATGACACTACCCCCTTGACAGACCATAACTAGCGGATTAATGAAAGGAAAGAACAAGCAGTTCTTATTTTGTAAAATAATAGAAATGAATGTGATGCAAATCCTTGGTTCTCATTAATCTCAACAGTCCAATCTGTTTTTCTGCTTGTACATAGTCTCAATATACACAGCAACTTTAAAACAACCTGAAAAAATGTCGCCGCATCTATGTCTAGTAGGCTACTACTATAGTAGTACTACTCAACATACCACATGCGATTCAGTATTGTTTTCTACTAAACACACACAATACACCATCCAAAGAGTTCCTGCCCACACACCTTAGCGGTGCACCTTCACAAACAAATTCCTCTCCAAACTGCAACTCAGCTAGTATTAAATTTCATAGAGCTCCTTCTGGACATGACAAATGGGGATCATGGCTCCCTTTCACGTGTAAGAACAAGTAGCAGGTTTACACCTCGAACAAAAAATAAAATAAAATGAAATAAAAGATTTGACATAGTTATACACACTATGAATCTTATAGTACAACAGCACAATCATATGCAGACGACATTCATGCTTACCAGTCAAGCTTGCTAAAAATATGGGTAGTTTTGAGATTAAGACAAAAGCATACCTTTCACATGTTTTTGCTACAAACAACCAGGGTGATTTTCAACATGGAGGGGATGATAATTGGGATTCCAGAAAAAGTAACTGCTTAATTAGCATTATTCATCAACAGCAGCAGCCTACTGTGCCTTCTACATAGATAAAATCTAATTTTAATTGACCTCCTATGGTAGGATTTGAAGGGCTCAGAATGCTGGGGATACAACAGATCTGTTTTTTTTTTTTTCTGGGGAGGGGGTTGGCATGTGCTGACTGCTAAAATTTCGCTCTATAAGAAATCAATGATGTAAATTGTTTTATCATGTTTTACTCTGACCTGCATGTCTTCACAACAAACCATCAATTTAAACCACCATGCAGCCATGTGAAATGTGGATAATGAAGGTGCCTAAAAAGTGGATGAATGCACTTGTTTTTATCACCGAGGACATAGAATCCAATAAGCCATTCTCTATACATGATACAAGCTCCATCAATATTGCTGCATTTTTCTGAGAGATGTGAACACCTATCAACTGAAGAGTGATACCTTCAATTCAGCTGGTAGGCTTAGAAAAGGATTCTAATAGTTTACCTAAGCCGGTTAGCACTCCCTATCTCCAAAAAGGTGGTCAAGGGATCACACCCAATCATGCCAAATGTGCATAGGGGGCACCAATTTTTATTTTTATTTTTTGGAAAAAAAATAGCTTACCTAAGCTTTCAGCCAGTGAACTACCAGCCTTAGTTACTGTCATCTAACCAATTTATGGGTCTACACGGTGACAGCGAATGAATCAGCTACCCATCAGTTTGTAAAAACTTTTGACATGGTTGAGGATATTTTGATCACAGTTGCAAAGAACAAGGTTGGATCATTTGTTTGCTCATTCAAGGATCATTCTGTTTCTAGCAGATGGGAATATGAAGATGGGTATATACTAGTTTTCAGACCCTATCCTAGATTTGAATGTACTTGATGTCAACAGAATTTCTAAAGCAGTTGTGAATCGTAGCATGACCATATTTAGTCAATACACAGGAAACTCTGGGTAGAAGTTTTACCAACAGCTACAGCACATTGATAGAGGATTAGCAGGCCATTAAACCATCTGCGCTGAGGAATTCCTACAAATGATGCTAATTCAAAACCAAGATTGACGAATAAGCTGTCGAATCTGCCCAATAAATTCAAGATCCTCATTTCCCATCTTTAATGACGGAAAATTTTCATATCAATGCGGACTGATCAGGTACGTGTATTGATATGAAACTTTTTCCTCTATACCCTAAATTCCTATTCTTTCTTGTACATTCCTCTCTTACCATATTCACTAGGCAGATGCAAAGTTTTAATTTCCCCACAATGTCCTTTACATGTTGGCAAAACATTTACTACCTTGCCTAATCAAATCCTTCCAAAAACATAAACATCACATGGTGATTGGTGGATTCCTTCCCCCAGAAGTATCATATTCATACATTAATATCATGTTCCTTTCTTTTAGAAAGGGTTTCTTAAAAGATAACCCACAGAATAAAAAATGGGATGCACAATAAACAACAACATTCTGATTCATCTCACAATAAGAAGAAAAAAGAAGCAGAGAACAGCATGTCCATTTCAACAGTCTCAATCGACTGATTTCTCAATAACATTAAAAATTAACCTTCAAGGTATATAAAAATTTACCTAAAGTAAATTTTATGAAGAACACATCATGACAAAATATATATATATATTTTTTAAAAAAAACAACACATTGGATTTCATAATCGGCTCCTCTGATCCCAAAACACCATCAAGTATCACAAACATCTAAAACACATAAAGCCCCAAATCCATCCCAAGTTCCCAACCAACCAACACATAAAAAAAACTCTATATCCACAAAAGACTATAAAAAAGAGCACAACATTTGACATGCTCATATTTCCAGGCATCAGAGGCACACCGATCATACGGAGGAGACCCGACTCATACGGCGGTGGAGATCTTCCCGAGGCCGTCGTCGTTGACGCCGTTGACCGCCGCCTCGGAAGAAGCGGCGGCGGGGGCAGAGTCGTGGACCGTGGGTTTGGCGAGCATCAACGGCCGGTCCTTCGCCTCGGCCTCGTCTTCGACGTCGGTGGTGCTCAGGTTCATGCAGGAGCACCTCTCGAGGGAGGCGAAGAAGGCCGAGGCCACGCTCGCCCCCACCCAGTTCGCCATGCGGTCGAGCTTCTCGCACGAGATGAAGCTGCCGTTCTCCATCGATCGATCTGGAAAACCCTATATGAGAGAGAGAGAAGGAAGGTTTTGAAGGTGAACGGGATTGTGAACAGGAAAAGCTGTTTTTTTTTTTTGTTTTTTGCTTTTTTGGTTTGGTTTAAATGGAGGATCCAGAACCAGAGGTGAATAGAATTCGAGGAACAACTGGAGGGTATTTTTGATATTTTATCTGTCTAGACTCTAGAGGCTTCAAATTGCGACCCGTATAAGAAAAAAAAGTAAATAAGGGTACAAGACAGTAATAGCGTGTTTTATTGACCTTCCCATCTATATGTTTATAGTTAATATTCAATTAAGTTAGTAGATTTTTTAATGCCATGAAATGAATAATAGTTTTATGTTTTTGGGAAAAATTGATGTAGCTCCCTGCAATTCTGGAAATGTATGAAAATCAGAAAAAATTTCTGTAGTAAATCTCTTCATGTCTCTATCATATTAAATAATACTTATTTAAATCTTTGTAATTAACCAGATGTATGGTTAATCCTAACCATGTATGGTAAATTACTGTTATACTTTTTAAAATTTATTTTTTTGTTAGAAAAAATAGATATAAATCCCTTAAAACTTATGAAAATAAAAAAAAATTTCTATGAAATTTAAAAATCGTCTTAATTCCTTGGAATCTTCTAAAAATTATAAAAAATCAATGTGATTATTTAAAAATATATACTGATTTATTTAAACTTTATTAAACAAATTATAGTTTTATAGTCAAGGTGTTCTGTTTTTTATTGCTAGTAATTTTGAGTTAAGAATGTATTATAGAATTTTGATTTGATTTTTAAATTGTTTTCTCATCGATTTTGTAATGGAGTTGATGAAGTTGTAATTTTTTTTTGTTCAGTATCTGTAATGAGATTTAGGACGGAAAAATGTTGAAAAATAATTCAGTTTTGTAGATCAATTGAGGTTCGACGAATATTTTTTTTTTATAGATGATGATAACATTTCAGGAGATGGAGATGTTGAAAAATAACGGAGGTATTTTTGTCTTACAAAAAAATTAAATTAAATTTTATAAAGTTTGTAGGGACTGAATTTAATTTTAATAAGTTTATGAGGACCTATTCCAATATACTCTTGATCGAGAGACTAAATTCGTTAACCATATATACATTTTATGGGGACCTATGATGTTTTTATGATTTTAGAGTGACTTTTTATGATTTCAATAAGATTTTAGGGAGTTAAAGAAAATTTTTCCCTATGTTTTATTGAATTTAATTTGAAATAATAATTAAATATACACTCATATTCATATTTTTTAGAAATAAAAAATATTATTTTTTAATTGTAATACGTTTTCACTTATAATATCATAATTTTTTTTATGAATTTTCATTAAAATGCACAAATCACGCAAGTTAGATTGATTTATTAAATAATAATAATTACTATTATTATTATTATTATTATTATTATTTTATTTTTATATATAATTAGGAATATAACTATACTATATATTTTAGCACCGCATAAAATTAGTAAATAATAATATGAAATTGGTGAACCAACCTCCGTCATTGGTATTATAATAATCATTTCAATAAAGGATACCAATCCGCATCTGGACCGTCGATTTCTAATGAATCATGCGTTGCGTGTGAAGGCTGACATGGACACGTC